>JANHFL010005918.1:56377-70606 GCA_032468155.1 Oxyrhabdium leporinum
ATAGAGATAGAGAGAGAGAGAGAGATAGAGAGAGAGAGAGAGAGAGACTGATGAAACAATACTAAAAAAAGGAATATTAATGTAATTGTATCTACAAAGACATCAATATTGCTTTTTTTTCTTTTCTTTTTTTTTAGCATTTACTAAGGTATGCCTGCAGGGGGGAAACCATACATATTAACTGAATTAGTGTAAACTTCAGGGAACCATACTCCGCTAATTTGTTTTACAATATTTAGAAATAAAAATTAGGACAAGTTCCATTTCAAAAGCCAAATAAGTTATGTTGGACCTCAGAATTCCAGAAGGGAATGTGGATTATGGTATTCTGCAGTACCTCTACTATATTACATAAATACATATAATGCACTACAGTTCATCATGGCTCTGTGCCAGTTGTTACAATTGGAATGTTATATCCCAAGGGAATGAATTTATACATCAATATATAATCTGTCTTCTCTTGAAGCAAAGGTTGTCTAATGTTTTGAAATGCTGGATCATCAATATGCTGATGATACTGATTTTTTTTAATTTTAGTTAAGAGCGATTTCTTCTGATCTTTGATGTGAGGTGTTACTTATTTGTGCTAGGTAAGCTTCTAATAAGATTTCTCTTTCCTATAGTTTAATTGTGCACAAAAGAGCCAACATGTGTTTGTGTTCCTATGCGTGCACCTGCAAATTAGATAAATAAGATGAGAGAAATGTAAGCTGTAGAGTTGGTGAAAGAGGTTTGAACTCTCCTTTACATTTGATGCTGAACCTAAAACTGACAGACTTCGGAGTTGACAGACTAATTAAGTTGGTCCATCTCTGAAGATTTCTGAAATCAATGGGAATCCGAAATACTTGTGAAGTGTTGACAGGATAGTGCTCTAATGGAAACTATAGTCTCATTACAGAATTGTGAGATGGAAATTTGCTGTTGGTACGATTTCTACCAAACATCCTCTCAGCTTTTCTAAAAGTTAGCCACTTTAGCAGATTCAAAACATTATGGACAAATACTTCTATGAGATAAGGAGCCCTGGTGGTGTAATGATTAGAATGCAGTATTGAAGGCACAAACTGTGCCCACAGCCTGGAATTCAATCCTAATGGGGCTCGAGGTTGACTCAGCTTTCTATCCTTCCAAGGTTGGTAAAATAAGGACCCAGATTGTTGGGGACAATATGCTGACTCTGTAAACCACTTAGAGAGGGCTGTAAAGCACTGTGAAGCGGTATATAAGTCTACATGTTATTTCTATTGCTATGAGATGAGTCTAGACATTCAGTGAGAATAAGGGTCCTGCAAACAAGAAAACATGCTGCTCTGACCTTTGAACTGTGGACCTTAAACAGTCCATTCAACTTCTGACATACCTCTGTCTGAAAAAGATGAAGACTGTAAGGGCCTCATCCGCTTATGAGATGAAAAGGTAGATGATCCCCAGCCAGTCAAAATGGAATTTTACCCCTCAGCACTCTAGAAAATCTGTGAAAATCAATAATTGAAAGTCCAGATTAACCTTGCTATCACCAGCCAATAGTCTCATTTTTTTAGTCAATATAAATCTCATAAGCCTTTCTTTTGTAAATACAGTATGATAGGGCTGATGTTGGATTATAAACAGACAAGAGGGGGAAATTATTAGATGCTTTGTTATGAGTCTGGCCAACTTAATTCCAAACAATGCTTAGCCTTTTGTTATGTCCAAAAAATGAAACTATCCAGATTCTGGGAAACAAGCAAAGAATGTGACACAGAGATTTCATTGATGGAATGGCAAAATACATGGAGTTCTAAAACAGGGCAGAAATAATATACTCTGTTACTGCTACTTCTGATACTACCAATAGAACACATCTCTCTTTGCATTTTTGGCAGCTGGGGTTGATCAGATAGATTATGTAAATATAGTATACATCTGAATTTAAATAAGGAGGAATAACTGCTTTAAACAGCATAATCCAAATAATGAAATAAATGGCTTAAAGCAATTAATTCCAATGAATTACTCTACTGGCTAAAAATATAGCATTTACAATACACTGTTATAGATTTGCAGTGAATCTTTGTGGTAATGAATCATTTGTTAAATAAAATCTTTCAGAAGGTCAGATTAGAAATAAGTGAAAAGAGAGGCTCTATTACTAGAAACACTTAGAATTATAGAGTCATGGTCTTCTAATCCAATGTCCTGCCTATAGCAGGAATTCTGAGACTGTCTCAGACAAATGGCTGTCCAATCTTTTCTTGAAAACCTCCAGTGATGGCATGGCCATACTTATATATAGTATTTATTTATTTATTTATATTTTCATGGTTAATCATCTCACCATAGAAACTCTAAGCAGGTAGCAACAGATAAAGCAAGTCTAATAACTTGAAGATGCCCTATGGTCTCCACCTAAACACAGCCCCATGCTCAGGAGCATATCCAAGTCTTTAGTGCCTTATGAGAGGCCAGCAGATTTGGGGTCAACCTAACCTTATGGAGTGTGTCATTCCAAAGGTCAGACACTAAGACAAAAAAAGGTCCATTTTCTGACATGCCTTGATTGATGAGATCTGTAGCCTGTGTCTCCTTCCAGATCTGATGGGGTTGGTAGAAACAATTGAATAAAAAAAGAGTCTGTCCCTCAAATAAACTTGTCCTATGCTCGGATGATGTCGATGAGGCCCCTACAGTCTTACAAATGTGCAGATTTATTATCTTCCAGTTCTGAGGCAAGAGGGCAGTCTGGGAAGGGCCTGAATTCTACAATCCCTGTTTTACTGTATTCCTAACCACAACTCCAAAAAGAGCGAAATGCTCAGCACTCCAACTGAGAAGTCAAGTTGGAAGTCAAGCTGCTAACTTGGGACTTTGCTTCCTCAGAAAAAGTACTTTTCTCTAGAACATGCACCTGAGAACACAAATATGAAGAGAAGGTAGGTCTATTGCTCATCTGAAATCTGTTGAAATCTTGAAATCTGTTCGACACAGGAGTCTCTTCCAAGACTGTAGCCAGTGTTCATTGTAGCAGACTAGTACCATCTTGTGTTGTGCCTGGAGCAGTGTACTTTCCTTTGAAACTTTTCTTTTTTAAAAAAAAACTCATTTGAAAACAGCTGTGAACAGTTCACAAACATATATATCTTGAGCTTTAAATGTTTGCTTTTAATATTTAAAGTTAAAACAGATTCTGTGTTTTATTTCTTTTTAAAAAAGCATTTCTTTTGTTTATGTCTTGCGAGATACAGAATGGCTAAGTCTTCCAATTAAGATCTGTATGTCATATAGCTAGGAATCAGCATTACTGATATTATTTCAATCTTTTTGTCATCAGAAAGGTGCACAGATTGTGAGAGCCTTAACTCTGGGGTTGGGAAAAAGAAGTCCAGTGGAAGATACTGTAGGTAGTCTTCCAAGTCCCTATTTTAAAGCAGGAGGAAAGGCCAAGGAGTGAAAACCCTCAGTTTTTTGAGCAGAGGAGGTTGGAGACCTTCAATATTTCTATGCACCTGTGTTCCAGTACACTCCTGGAAAGAAATATTATTGAGATCAAATTTAATAAAATCAAAATTGAATAGATTGAAAGAAATTGTAAATTATGTTCACACTCTGTGAAACTATGCAAACGTTTCTGATATTGTAAATACCCCAAGCATTGCTTACCATATGGCTTTCTGGTTCTTAGGAATGCATATATCATTTCTTAACTGGGATGTAAGCCCTTCTTTTTCATATTGAAGTTCATATTCAAACAAGAACCTGCTAATGCCAGGCAAAGACGTCCTATATTTTGAAAAATAAGCAACTAATTTCTACCTACTTCCCATCAATATGCTTGAGCCATCAATTTACAAATGATTGTAGAACTACAGAAAGATGTGCTTAGATATTATATTTGAAACAGATTTGACAGAGGGTCAGGTAGCAGCAACTCTGTAATGCACAATAAAGAGTGCATGATTAAGCAGATAACTGTATCAGCACAGGGAGCATTTCCCTTTCTTTCATCCTAGGAGACAGTATTTGTCCCTTTGATCCCTGAACAGATCAAAGACCTCACTAATCAATTATTTCCCTTTTTGTCTTTCACATTCTGCCACAGACCTTCAAACACAAATAGCAGATTGCACCAAGAATTCTTTATTTGTTTTCTTTTCTTACAACTACCACACACTACAAATAAGTGTTTTGAATTCACTTTTGAAGAATGTCTATTCTTCAGAATATGACTTTGCAAAGATAAGCTTCTAATATTTCCGTGGTGCCATTTACTACTGGCTACCCTATTAGAGAAAATACCTTTGTTTATTTTAAATACAACATCGAAAGAAAATCTAGAGTAATGTACGATGTTATTTTGATAAATAACAGGACTCTTCTGCACTTTTAAAGAACGTTTACCCACCAATATCCTGCCAGCATTCTTTTCATTTCTACTTTCTTGCCTTCCTCCATTAGTCATAAGCTAACTCACATTGTCTTGAACTGAGTGCAACTCAGTCAGTTCACAGTGACTAGCACTGATGATGTTACCTAGTTTGGGTAATGAAACATCGGCAAGAAAACAAGCAAGTTCAGAGAGCACCAAGGACCCCCTGAACTGAATGCCTCTATCTGAGAAGTGGGTAGATTTCAGTTTTTATTTTATGTAAGAAAAAAAATCACATCAGCAACGCATGTTACAGGTATCTACTGTATCCCAGGCAATGGACTTATACTGCCATGGCTGTGAAAAAGATCTTACTTTTATGCTGAAAGGATCCACTCTACAACATGGCTTCATTCAAGACCCACACATTCCTGGGAAACACCAAGTTTGTCGGTAATTTGCTTATGAGTGTCTGTTAGTTGTTCTTATCAGTTCATTAACCTTTTTCTTGCAAACAATATCAGTTGCTGTCATAAAATCATCTGTTTCATTCTCGATTGCACAAAGATGATTCACCATCTTTATATGTGCGGCCCAACAATTCACAGTGTTCATATCAACATAGTCATTATCAAAACCAACCTGCATCTGATGCTCAATTTCGCTTCGAGGGATTCTTTCAGTGATCAAAATTCAAATGTGGCATGTTGCTTAAAACATGCTGATGAGTATCCACTGTAGTACTCATGAACGTTAGCAATACAGGTAGTCCTCGACTAACAACAGTTCATTTAGTGACCATTCAAAGTTACAATGGAACTGAAAAAATGTGACTTATGACCATTTTTCACACTTATGAAACATCCCTATGATCATGTGATTAAAATTCAGAGGCTTGGTAACTAGTTCATACTTATGACCGTTGCAGCGTCCCAGGGTCATGTGATCCCCTCCTGAGACCTTCTGACAAGCAAAGTCAAGGGGGAAGCCAGATTCACTTAACAACCAGATTACTAACTTATCAACTGCAGTGAGTCACCTGACAACTGTGGCAAGGAAGGTCGTAAAGTGGGGCAAAACTCTTTTAACAAATGTCTCACTTAGCAACAGAAAGTTTGGGCTCAATTGTGGTCATACGTTGAGGACTACCTGAATAATCTTTTCTCATAGCAACATGAAACATACAAACAATATGTTTGGTGACTTATAACATTGGAGGCATTATTTTTCATTCAATGCTTATACTTCCTACCAAAAAAGGTATGATTGCATTCTGTATGGCTTTTCATCCATCCATTTCCCATTGTGCACAACAAAAAAGAGGGGTTTCAAACTTAGGACACAATATGTCCCTTTGAAATAATCCTCAGGATACTAGAGGCATTCCAGTAGGACAAACTCAAACACAGTTCAAATGTTTTATATTTCAATTGGATGAAAATAAAGCTGTTTATCTATTTAGTTTTATTTTTCCTACTTAGCCATAAAATATAAAGTTTTTGTATCCTTGTTTTGTACTTTTGGGCCATATGTGTAAGTGGTAGTCCATATTCACATGAGTAGTAAAATTAACCAAAGACATGGTTGTCGTGATTTACAACGTGAGCTTGGCAGATCTAATATTTCATTGCTTAATTTGACTTTTTGACTTGACTTGGCAAAAGATTCACAGCCATGGAATTTAAACTTAAGTCTGCGTTTTCTCATTCACTGAATTAACAGATTCTTGGCTTGGGACTTGTTGGACTTGAAAATGAGCAGTTGTATGCTATCTCTGGGTTGGGAACCAGTTGCCACCCGACCTATCTTAACTTTCAAATGTCTTTAAACACTTTTAAAGCACAAAACAATTTAATTTGTGATGGAAAAAATCCATTAATCCAAATCTATTATCACTACCTTTTCTAATCCCCACACTGGTTATCAAGGGAGTCGAGTTGTTTTTTGTTTTAGTTTTCAAAATAAACCCGGAGTTACTTAGGCAACACATTAACAGGACAAAAGAGCTATTGTCATCAACATTATCTTCAATTATTTCATCCCTGCCTGGGAATAAACAAGGCAAGTAAGTGGGTACAAATTGTCCTGAGTTGTGTCTTTCCCCCCCTTCTCTTTGCATCTGATGCAGCTCATGAAAGCTTATGCCTCCTAATAAAATTTATTTATTAGGGAAGGTGTTACCAGATTCTGATCTTTTTGGCCACCATATATTAAGACAGCTTTCCTCCTAAAATTCCCTTCCCATGGGATTTTTAAAAACGTTTCCATTTTAAAAGTAACCTCTTTCAAACATTTTTTGTTTGACAGCACAGACTACCCATTTACCTCTTAAGGAATATCAAGCAAGACATTTGCTGTGGTTTTTATTGTAATTAAAGCATTCTGCTCAGCTTAGTTCTTGCTAAATAAAGAGATCACGAGAAGCAAACCACTATACAGATAGTTACTGCTCCAGATTCTCCTATTAGCAAACAAAACCATTCTAAAAGTTCACCAACAGCCAAAGGAGCAATCATACAGACACACCAATCATTCAGTAAATTAGGCCAAATCAACACAGCAGTTTTAAATGCATATGGAAGCTAAATGTCTACAAGACAATTTATTTATTTATTTATTTATTGTTTAAATTTATATACCGCCCCATTCCAATATCCAGAAGGCAAACAAAAAGCATGCACAGAGTGCACATATCCTGAAGTTCAGCACTATAAAATATGTGGCTGGAAGGCCATGTGCAAGTCTGCCTACCCCAACTCTTCAGAGTGAATATGAGCAAAATTTGAGTTCCTTCTTTTTAGTATTTTTTGTGATTTGAGTGATGAATTTGAAGAGGTCAGATTGATGCCTTTAGTCTTGCAGATGCTTAAAACATTCATTTCACTCATTTAAACTCCCTAAAACCTCATCTCCAAATGGATCCTGATTCCATTTAATTTTGGAGTGCAGCCTTCAACAAGCCATAGAAGGTCTGGTGTGATTCTCTGATCAACGGAAATTACGTACTTCTGCCAAATCATTTCAAAGTAACAAAAAATAACTTTGCATTTTAAACAAGCTAAAAGCTTATATGAACATGAACAGTGAGCTCCTGAAACACTAACTCGGAATCAGCCCAAACCAACAAAGAACTTTGTTTGTTGAAATGCTTTCTGTGGTGGCAGACCAAAGCAAGAACACTAGCAATACTTGAAGAGCTATGGAGTACTTTAAAGTTAGCTTGGCTTTGCTGAGAGCTTGAACAAACTACTCCTCAAAGTAGCTTCATTGAACAATGTTGCATCCTGCCATTAAGGGGTAGAAATAGTCAATCAACCAAAGCATAGCATATCACTCTAATCATTGTTGAAGTTCACCTCTGCAAGTTGCTAAAGCAGGTTGAGAAATTCTGCTTTAGATAAGGGACCAAGGCCACCAAGCTCAGGAAACTATAAAATGAGCTTTGAAAAGGAGGAAAGGAGCCAGCTCCATCTTCTCTTTGTAATTTTGCCCATCTGCCTGCCTTCTTCCTCAAAGGAGAGACATCTCATTTCAGCCTGGCTCCTTTCTAATGATTAAGAACAGCACCTCGTCTCAGAGGAAAGTTGGACAATTAGAAGGAGATAAGTCATTTAGGGTAATGTGGAGCAAGATGTGAATTATGATTTTTATAAAGATGTACAGTTGTAGCTCTAATAAGATATGCATTTTGATTTAATCCAAACTGCTGCTTGTATTTGTATTGTATTTGGTCTTATTTTTTTCTACCTATAGTCTCTCTTGTGCATGAAGGTGAATATAGACTCTCTCTCCCTCATTCTCTCTTCCTCTGTCTGTCTGTCTGTCTGTCTGTCTGTCTGTCTGTCTGTCTGTCTGTCTCTCTCTCTCTCTGTCTCTCTCTCTGTCTCTCTCTCTCTCTCTTTCCTGGACAATTAGCTTCAAGTAAAATACTGAAGGATTCACAGCATTTTCCTTCCCCCCCCATCGTCTTCCTCTGTTTTCTCCTTAACCTTGACCTACACAATAAACAACTTGCATCTTTTTCGAGCCATATCAGTCTCCTTCTGACAGGGAATTTATCCTATTACATATCCCAACTGCTCTGCTACTGAGAAAAACACAAGACAGTCAAGACCTGGGGAAGATTTTCCATTCCTTTCCTCTCAAATCAGGTGCAGAGAATTTCTTCTGGATGATGATAGTGACCGAACAGACCCTCCCATGACTTGTGAGAGGAAGCAACAGGAACCCCTACTAAACCCCTCTGTGAGTGTGCCATTACAGCCCCTCACCTCTCAAAGCAAAATGAAGCCTTGCTTGCATTCTCCAGCACTTCAACAGTGCTGGAGGAGATACTGAAGAGGCTGCAAGCTGATGTGAAGCAGCTTGTTGAGACAAATTGTGTGGCCTCTTTACTTAGACAAAATGCTTCGTGTTGCTTTCTCAGTGTGAAACATCTTATTAAGCCAAATCAAAACCACAGGCTCTGCAGTGATGTGGAGCAATGCACACGCATACACATACCATTTGCATTTGCCTGTCTGCTTTTACACGCGTTCATCTGCTTTCTTTTTCAGGAGAGGCTGAAATCAGGCAGCAAAATGTGGATGTACCCTTCGTACTAACCTATGTGAATTCTCATTTTCCCACATAAAGTATTTTCTAAAACCTAATTAATGCATCAGGCTGGTTGGGATTCTTGCATTTGTGAGCATTTTTAGTCCAGCCATCTTGCTTAAGGGTTGCTTTTCTCTCAGTGCACCATGCCCTCACCAAGTCTCCAACCTAAACCAATAATAGTGACACAATTTGTTCCTGCTTGTGTACTGACTAGACTGGAAGAAGTTTGTGATGAAAGCAACCAGCTTCAAGCCAGATATCAATATCTCAGCGCTAGTGTTTCAGAGCACACAGAACAACACTACATGAAACAATCATGAACAAATTTGAATTCAAATACTCGAATAACTGTATAAAGGATTTTTCACACTTCAAATTGGAATATTGATCACAAAACAAATTTCCATATCAAGTCTCATTTTCCAGAGTTTGCTAGCTAAAAACTTCTGAAATTATCCCATGTCACTTTGCAACCATACAGAGGTTGCAAAGTTGTGTGGTGTGTGAATTCAGTTGGACTCAATAGATCTGGATGATTTTTGTCTAGTCTCCAATCTTCTCCTTTTGGGAAGGTAATTGACGTATAGCTCCAGCTTTTGACATCTCAGTGACCTTTAATATCATCAATCATGCTATCCTCTGAGCCTCAGGGGATTAGAAGTAGGAAGTGGTTTTTTTTTTCTCTCTTCATGGCCAGTTTCAGTCAATGTTTTTTTTGGGTGGGGGCTAGAGGTCAAACCTGAGGCCTCTACTCTTCTATTTAACACCTACACTATTTAACACAAGCACTGGGGGAAGTTTTATTTCAGCATAGGGTGTAGTATCATTAGTATGCTGATGATACTCAGGTGTACATTTCTGTTCTGAGCCAATCAGGCAATGGTCCCTTCCTTGTAACTGAAGGCTAAGAGGGTCTGAATAGTGGAGAATAGGCTTTGGATAAAACCTGGCTATGGATTTTAAGGCCGTCCAGTTCTAGAATTTTTCCATCTTTGACTCTGCCTGGTGATGCACTTTTCCAGTAAGAGTAGGTGAACAATTTGGGTGTGTGTGTGTGTGCCTTCTTGAACTCATCCATGACTAGGAGTGCTTTTGCGCAGGTTTATCTTAAGCACCAGTTGCACCCATTTGTGGACCAGGAGGCCTTGTTCATGGTGATTGATGCCTTAGTCACTTCCTTCTTTAATTACTGTATTGTTCTCTACTTGGGGCTGTCCTCACAGATTATTCAAAAAGTATAGTTCACAATGCAGTTTTGGCATTTCTAAATTCACCCAGATAACACTACTTCTCCACAAGCTACACTGGCTCACAGTAGGCTTCTGAATCCAATTTATGATGCTGGTTACCATCTATATAATGCCTTACATGGCATAGGACCAGGTTATTTGTGGGACCACATGCCCCCATTGTCTCTGCCTGTCCTACCAAATCTAGCAAAGAAGGAATGCTCTGGGTTCCTACCTTCAAGCAACACCATTTTGTTGGACTCCAAATTTCAGCGTTCTCTATGGCTGTGTCTGCCCTTTAGAATAGCATCTCCCCAGAGATTCAGATGCTTAGAACACTGTTAGCTTTTTAAAAAGTTTCTGATGACTTGGCTATTTACCCTAGTTTAGGAAGTTAGGGAAACTTTGTTGATGATCTCATTTTGTTTTAGGGTCATTGTAGAATCAGGTTATCATTAGTTTATACAATTTTGATGTTTTAAATCTTTGTACACCACCCAGAATCACTGCTGTGAGATGGGAAGCTCAATAAATAATTTAAATAAATAAAATAAAATAAGACTTGTGCAAATGGGATGCTGAGCTCTTCATAATAATATTCTGCTCCCTTTTAAACCAAAATCAAAATACTGTATCGTTTCCTATCACTCTTAATGACCAGTGGCCCAGCATAAGAGATTCACACAAATCACAGTGGTCCAACACAAGAGATTCAAACAAACCGCATTCTGTAAATGGGAGTCTGTTCCCCCCACCCACTAGTCAGTTAGTTGAGGAAAATGAGTGGTTTCAAAATTTGATAAACAAATACATAAAATGCAAGAAAGAGAGGGTTGAATTCTGAAATCTTGGAATTGATTGTACTACTGCAAGTTGCATTGGGGATATCATTTTGTCTGCTTTACTGAGAAGCACATAATTGTGACGTTAGTACAGCAATGTGTTTAAAAGAGCAGAATAACTGATTATTTAGAATTAAACATCAAGCAAGCTTCAACTGTTAAAACAGCTATCTGAACAGTATGTTTTTTTGTTTTCTATGGACATTTTGCTTCGTCTCTTCAGATGAAAGAAAATCTCACTTGGACAGTCTTAACTGATTCCCCCAATGCACATTTTCTGTAAGGTGGCCAATGGGAATGAGGGTAAAATTTTGAAGTCCAACTGACTCCTCCTTACAAGAGAGATTACTGTTGTGCAACATAATATGTAAATGATATTATATAGCATACTGTCCACCACTTCATATTTCTCTATTCCATTTCTGTTTTATTTTATTTTATTTTAGGTAAAGGGCAGATTCTGGTATATGGAAAGGGGATACAGAACACTACATGGACAGTATTTCCAACAATCTCAATATTTTCAAGTGGTTTTCATTTTTTTTCCTTACATCACTATCAGAATTTATATATTTTTCTTTTATTCTCATCCATTTTGCCTTCTTTTCACCCTACAATTACTGCAAGTTCTAGTCAAACAACGTCTTTGGAGTTATAGTCAGTTCCATAAGCAAAATAATAACAATAATAACAATAACAATAAATTAAAGGACTGTCATAAGATTTCCATTGTTCAATTCAGAATTTGGAATTCAAACCTAAGCAGGTAAAACCTCTGCTTTTCCAATAATAAGCATAGATCTGGTTTGCACTTGGCTTGGAGATCAGTAAGGATTTCAGAACTGTAGACTAAATCTGAGAACACTTCCAAATTGCCAGCAGGAAAACTGCAAGGACATGTCAGACCCCTTGGTTCAAACTTGGCAGAAGTTACTCCAGGTACTTGGAACAGTTAAGTAAGAATATTTATTGCAAACTGAGATGAAGCCACCTCAAACAGTTGATTATTCTCCACTATGAGAGTGCAGTTATTTCTTACATCCATTGACATAGATCACAAGAGTCAGCCACACTGTGACCAGTATCATCTTTATCAGTAATCATCCAGACATAGGTAGATAAATCTTATTCTGTGAGGTTAAAGCCTCTATCAGGAATTAAACTCACAAACCATTGCACTATATGCAGTGCATTAGCTTTGCGAGCTATCCAAGCTCAGGAGTTTCAAGAAAGGACATCTAGAAACTATCAGAATGATGTATACTTTTTTTCTTAAGTTCTCAGAGTGGAAAGATAAAGATGTTACATTATGCCATGTTTTTATGTATGGGTCATATATACAGCATATACTTAAATCTCTATGAATTTAAATTGGTACTTCTTTTTCTTGCCTGTCCCATGACTTACTGAACACATTTCTCAGGTTTAGTGCTCTGCAGTGGTCTTTGGTAGTTTATTTCTTGATTTATGATACTTCAATCTATCATTACTAGCATTTG
This sequence comes from Oxyrhabdium leporinum, assembly GCA_032468155.1. Classification (NCBI taxonomy): domain Eukaryota; kingdom Metazoa; phylum Chordata; class Lepidosauria; order Squamata; family Cyclocoridae; genus Oxyrhabdium; species Oxyrhabdium leporinum. The sequence goes on from JANHFL010005918.1 coordinate 68,898, forward strand.
TGCTCTGGGATCATCTTGTTCTGCTCTGGTTTGTAATTCCTACATCACTGGTACCAGAGATCAAGTCAAGGGCATCTCTACTAATGCCCAGATTGATAGCTGGACTTAACTAATCATGGATATCAGAACTTGGAAGTGAGAAATCCTAGGGTTAGATGCCAAATTAGGAAGAAAGCAATAGCAAAACCCACTTCATATTGTTGCCAAGAAAAATACACCGAAATGTCTGTAAGGCCACCAATAACCATTTTTTACTTGAAAAAGACTTCATTAAAAAAAAACTATTTCATTTTTAATTAGATGCTGAAGATGATACAGAAGGAAACTAGTGATGAATCTAGACCAGAGTATGAGGAGTTCCTAACTTTCTCTTTTTCACAGTTATCAGAAGGCATTACAAATGGAATAAAGAAGCTGCAATAAGGTGAATAATTCTGTCAGAACAAGTAGTGATTTTATTTTATTTTATTTTTAGGGGAAAAAACCCCCACATTGCTTGCAATTCAGAAGCGAAAGTTGCTTTCCCTTACCTCTTCCTTTTGCCTGGGGTATTCCTAATTCACATTTTCATGTTTCGCTCCAGGGGATTTGAGGGACATTGTTTGAAACTTCAGGAATATCCTTCTGATGTTACCACCACAGAAACTTCTGACTTCTGATTCTGTGTCATTTTTGACCTGAAGCAGTATCAGTAAGAGTGACAATCCATAATCTGAACAGAAGAACTGCCAGTAAACTAAATTTATGAACACAAGGCCCTTTGATCCTGAGACATGCCCAAAGGTATTGATGGATGCCTTTGATAAAGGGACCAACCAATCACAGGCTTCTCACCTCTGGTTTGACTTATACTCAAGTAGCTTTGATGCACCGTCAGTGTGCCACGCACCTTTGTAACAAGGCATTATTTTGTTGAGTTGCCAACTCTGCGGATTAAGAAGATAAGGAAAAAAGGTTTCTATTCCTCATAGACAGCAAAGGCCACATCACAATTGACAGTCACATGGTTTTCCAAATCACACATTTTCTCCTCATAACGAATATGAAAGAGAGATAAAGGATCGTGAACATATTTCCCAATTCATAGAGCTCTTTACAATAAAGTCAACCTTTGTGCTGAAATTCACATAAAATAGCTTACATTTTCTTTTTCTCAGTGAAGATCATTTCTATGCAGTAAAGACACTGTGGGTGAAGTGATTTAAAAAAAATATTTACACTGCTCTATAGAGGTTTCTAATGGCACACTAGGAAGAAAATATTGTTATGAATTTCATTGGCTTGATCACGGGGAAGAGTGATTAGGGAAAGACAAAGGAATGTTAATACTTCTAAATGCTGCTAGATGATTTTCTGAATGGGCAATCAACGTACAGGGGTGAAGTCTGGGATTAGGGCTGCACAGATGTGAGTATGAGAAGCAAAGCTAGGCTGGAATATCTCAGACTTTTTTTTATGAGAAAAGTTTTGAGATTTCCTGGAAATACTTTTTGTTCAGGTTTTCCCCCAAAATGCAATTATGATTAGGTTGGCAGCCACTCCTTCTTCTCCATGATACCCTAGCACAGTGTTCTTCTACTTTTGTCACCACACAGCACACTGACAAGTAGTTAACTTGAGTGGTTGCATATCTCTTAGAATAGAATAGAATAGAATAGAATAGAATAGAATAGAATAGAATAGAATAGAATAGAATAGAATAGAATAGA
>JANHFL010005918.1:70706-81383 GCA_032468155.1 Oxyrhabdium leporinum
GAGAGAGAGAGAGAGAGAGAGAGAGAGAGAGAGAGAGAGAGAGAGAGAATATGAGTGGCCCAAAGTCACTGAGCCAGCTTTCATGGCTAAGATAGTAATTGAACTCATGATCTCCCACTTTCAAGCTTAGTGCTTTAACCACTAGACCAAACTGGCTCTAAATCATCTAAGTGTCAAAATACACTACACTTCTCAATACCAGATTTGGCATAAAAGTCCAAATCGATTCACTGTAGGCCTTTTCGGGCAGTAAGCCCCATAGCCAGCATTCCATCTATTGCTATAACTAAACTGTTATAAAACAATCCTTTCTCTTCCCACCCACATCTGGTACAGTTCAAAGCTGAGCTATAAGAACAGTCTAGAGGAAATAGAAGCCCCATTATGGATTAAAGATTTTAGTAGCTGATTTGCAAGGCAGCATTTTAACATTAGGCCACATTCCCTGTAGCATGTGGCACACACTTGTATTATTTATGTAGCTGCAGATATTGTTTCAATGATAAGTCCATATAAAGTTCCACAGAGGCAGATTATCCACCCATCGTGATCCCTCCTCATCCAGGATTCCAAATTGATAATTATGCACTGTGTAAAATTACTTTTCCCATTATGTTTTATTTGTTACTGGGTTGTTCCATTGGTCAACTTGAGCTGTTAAACAAAGGGGAATAAAGAACATTAGACTGACATTCTCTACGCCTTTCATTATTTAATATCCCATTTTATAGCCTCATGTCACTGCCTATAAATCTTGTCTTTGTCTGTACAAGCTCTGTGCATTACAGGAAGCTTGAGCCAGGACTCTCAGCATGAATGTTGATCAAGATTGAATGTTTTTGGTGCTTTTAACAATATTCTGTTGAAAGGTGTTCTTGCATCTAGGGTTACAATTCTGTACCTGCTTATCAAGAAGTGAGCCCCACTGCAATCTTACTTTTCAGGAAGAAAGAGAGACTGATATATGCTTAGTTTTTGCAGTTACTGAAAAGTAAACTTTGGAGCCTAGTTTTTTTTTTCTTTTAACTCTTTAATCATTCTCTAAAATAATTGGAAATCATTTCTTTCAATTAAAATTGTACTCTAATTTTATGGAATAAAACAATTATTTAATTAATCTATAGAAACCTGAGATATAAATTCTTGATCCCTTATGTGGGAGGTTTTTTAAATCCTGGATTACATAACTGGCATTCCCAGTCTATTAATAGCCATTGGTAAAGATATTTAAAATGCCTGAGTGAATGTCCAAATTCAACAGCATGACAGTTGCTGTCTAAATTGTTCCTGTTGCTTTCTTGTGCTCTTTATTTATGTAATCTATACCTCTTCTCTTTAGATCCTTTTTGCATTGCTTTTCCCCTGCAATGACCCAATTTCCTCATTTAGTGGAACCCTTATTTGTGCCACATTTTTATTTGAGTGGATGGAAGGTGGGAAATTCTAAGTGTGGATAAAATTAAAATGATACCTCCCTTTTATTGCAGAGTTGCCCAGCTAAATGTGTGAAGTGTCCTTGGATTTTGCCCTTTTGGGGGGGTGGAATGGGCAAGAGGGGGAGTGTTTTGCTCCCTTAGGGCAGGGGTGTCAAACACAGAGCCCGTGGGCTGGATCCAGCCGGTGATCCCGGAGACAGTGAGAGACTGGCCTCTGCTGCCCCGGTCCCAGCCATGCCCACTCAGTTGGCTGCGATGGCCAGGCCAGGCCACGCCCACCGCAATCCCCCCAAGGGCAAATGAAATCCCAACGGGGGCTGTGACGGGATTGAGTTTGACACCCCTGCCTTAAGATGAGGTGGTATAGGTTGTGGATGGTCAGAAATAATGAGAGAATGTGGCCTCTTAGTGGTTTTAGTATTTGCTGGGAGTTATTTTGTGTATTACAGGTAGTCCTTGAATTATGACTGCAACTGAGTCCCAAATTTCCATTGCCAAGCAAGATAGTTGAGTTTTGCCCAATTTTACAACCTTTCTTGCCACAGTTGTTAAGTGAAACACTGCAGCTGTTAAGTTAGTAACAACGGTTGTTAAGTAAATCCGGCCTCCCTATTGACTTTGCTTGTCAGAAGGTCGCAAAAGATGATCACGTGATCCCTTTTGCGACCATCAAAAATACATGCCAGTTGCCAAGCATCTGAATTTTGATCCTGTGACTGCAGGGTTGTATGTGTGAAAACCAGTCATAAGTCACTTTTTTCAGGGCCATTGTAACTTTGAATAGTCGCTAAAGGAAGTCCTGAAAAGGTAGTCCTCAACTTATTTTAGTGACTATTCAAAGTTACAAAGGCGTTGGAAAAAGTGACTTGTGACCATTTTTCATGCTTACGACCATTGCAGCATCTCCGTGGTCATGTGACCCAAAATCAGATGCTTGGCAACTGACTCATATTTATGATGGTTGCAATGTCCCAGGGTCATGTGATCCTCTTTTGTGACCTACTGACGAGCAAAGTCAATGGGAAAGTCAGATTCACTTAACAACCATGTTATTAATTTAACAACAGCAGTCATCCACTTAACGATTATGGCAAGGAAGGGAAAAACTCACTTAACAAACGTCTCACTTAGCAACAGAAAATTTCAGCTCAATTGTGGACGAAGGTAGAGGACTACTTGTACTACCCATACTTTGTTTTGTCTTTCCTGGGAAAAGAGGTTGTTTGTATGTGATTGTGCAGAAGACCTGTATGTATCCTTTTGATGCTTCTCACATGGATGTTTTATGCTTCCTTTTGGTCTGAAGGAGTGCTTACATTTGTGTTTGGGGTCAGTTATGATCTCTGTGTGTTTTGGTCGGCATTTGCCTTTTCATCCCAGGTGATTGTGCCCAAGGTTTTGTGTGCATGGGCATATATTTGTGTGTGTGTGTGCGTGTGTGCGTGAAAGAGAGAGAGAGAGAGAGAGAGAGAGAGAAAGAGACAGAGACACAGAGAGAGAAAGAGACAGAGACAGAGAAAGAGAAAGATACAAAGACACACACACAGAGAGACAGAGAAAGAGACAGAGAGACAGAGACACCCAGAGAGAGAGAGAGACAGAGAGATAAAGAGAGATAGAGACAGAGAGACAGAGAGACAGGGGGTGGGAGTGTTATGTGTGTTTATGCATAGTGAGGAATATCTTTTGCAAGTCTGTATGGTGGTTTTTTGTGGTGATTGGTTAAGTCTCATTACTTAGGGGTGGGAGATTAATATGTTGTTCTGCTGTAAGGGCAAATAGATTTTTGGCATTTAGCTCCAGAGCAAATGTCTGCCCTTTAGCTCAATTTCTTAGGCAAGCAACTTATCATTTGTGACATTTTAGGCAAGCCAAATTGGCAACCATTGTTTTGATGTTTATGATAGTTTCTTAAATTTTAATGAGAGTTTTGATGATGCATAGTCTTTAACATGCATTGATGTTTCACCCCAGTGATAATTGTGTCTAAAGTTGGTTTGCATTTTTCTAAGATGCATTATCCCACTCCTTATGATTAGCTTTCCCTATGGCCATTGCTCCTTACAAATCCAGAAATAGCATGTGACAGGATGGCTCAGGGCTTAGTTCAGATTTGTGAGACAAATAAGAATATCAAAGGTTGTAAGGTACAATCATTCATTAAACCACAACTTAATAAATATGGGTTAAAACATGGCTTTGCTTTTATATTCCAGGGGAGAAAATAGTTGATTTTGCTCCATTGATCTCTGAAGCTATCCTATATTAATAATCTCAGACTCCAAAGATATTCTGTGCAGTGCATACCAGCTCTGCACAGCAATAGAATTTGCTCCTTAATGACTAATTACAGTCCATTTTCAGAACTCACATAATTTAATTATTTAAGAACCTTGCAGTGCATTTACTACAAAGCAGGGATGTTCATAATTCCAACTGCGCATTATCTTTGAAGTGAATTCACTTTAAAAAATTACACACTGAAATAAATGAAAATATGTTACAGAAAAATAGAATGTTCTTTTCTCTTGCCCTCCTTCTTCAATGCAATTATAATACTTTTTATTTAACTCTCCAGTGTCAGAAGATACACAGCAGTGAGTAGGATTTTTAAGAGTTGGGTTCTCAAGCCCCTAGACTTGTTGAAGCAAAGTCCTAATATGATATTTTAAAAGCAAATATGGCACAGATCATGATAAGTCAATATTCCTGTGATTTCGTTTTGTGGTGTAATTGCGAGTAAGACAACTTTGCTTGGTTAATTCACTGCTTATTATATTCCATGTTGTTCTCTTATAGCCATTGGATGAAAATTTCATTTTTAACAAGTGTTTAAATATTTATTGTTCTTAAAATGTTCAGTGTTCATGTGCATTTTTTGAGTTGCAAAGCACATCCAACATTTCTGAAAAATGTGGATTCTTGCATGCTTATATGTCTGTTGATGTCACATGGCAATTCAAGAATGCTAATCTTAAGTATTACAACTAAAAACAGCAAACTTAAGACTGCAAACGAACACCTACGGTTTTGAAAGTCCTTCTATTGATCATTATTTTATTTTATTTTACTGCTTTCTCCTTGCTAGTCATTAGCAAGGATTTGCTGAATCTCACTAACTTTTCTGCACTGAGGCCATTTTCAAGCAGTGAAATCAATGAGAAAGGAAATAGTCATAGCTGAATGCTTCTTCTCTCATGGAGAAATTGAATAACAACTTAGTTATTTTATGATTGTCCTCATTAATATTTATTTTTGTAGAGTTACATAGCTACTATAAGATACCCATGGGTTAGGCTCATGAATATTTGTATTTCCACTTGATGTTCGGCTTGCAGTACAAATATGGCTTTTTTAAAAAAATTGATATGAATTTACAGATCACATGACTTTAATCCAATGGCTATAGTTGCAAATTGAAGTGGTCTTTTTTATGGGAGCATGGGAGAGGGGCAGGAAAGAGTTAAAGAATTCAGAGGTAAAAACTTGGTTGTACTTAACATAGCTAAGCGCTCTAGACCAGTTGCAGTTTCTGTGGCCAACACTTGCCCCTATGAAAAGCCTCTTTCTTCCCTTGAAATTCGATTGGTCCCACCCAAGTCTGCCAGCCTTTTAGATCTGGTTCTTCTAAAGCTTCTGATATCAAAGACTGCAGGAATGATGAGTTGCATCCTTGGTTTCTGGTGTGGTATGTTTTATTTTATTGCATATTCCTTTTTTCCCCTCTCTCTCATTTTCCTTTGTACCAACCAGAAATGCTTGGCAAGTAGACAGCCAGATCAATCAATCAGTCAACCAATAAATAGTCAATCAGACTTTCGATGAAATGCTTGTATTCATTGCCATAAATAAATATTTGTCCAATTGTCTTCGTGCAAAAAGGGTCAGATATTTCATTCTGTTTAATATTTCGTATAGAAAATGCACCCTGAATTCCATTGTTCCATTTATATCTGAGCCAATGATCCCCTCTTCGTGGAAAAAGAAAATGTCAAAAAAGGAGAGGCTATTAAAGTAACAATAATACTAATTTTCTCCTGATTCATCTGGGCTTCCAAAAAGATGCTTTCATACTCTGCCTTTACCAGGGCAACTAATCCAATACATTATGTACCATAAAAATTGTGCAATCATTTTTGACTTTCTAACCGTTCGTACTGAATTCGTATCTATAAAAATTGATCATTACTGTAAGCTTATTTTTCCCACTCTGGCTATCACAAAGATTCCTATTTCTGTGGCTCTAACATAAGTAATCAAACCCTGTGAAAACCTTTATTAAATACCGTTCATCATGTATCAAATGGGCAGAGTGAAAAAGAAGGATACTATTGAAGATAAATAGTTTCAAATTTTCTGTTCTTGGGGCATAAGTATTTTACTAAAATGCTTTTTTAAAGATCCTTATTATATTGCATACTGATTCAGCCTCTCTGCCGGTCCTTTTCTTTCCAGCCCTTTCATACTTTTTGTTGTTGTTGTTTGACTGAATCTAGTGCTTCATTGTCTGAGTACACTTTACAGCTGGATAAAGCGCTTTGTTCCCTTGACTGAGTTTGTGCTGTTCTTTAGCCTTGTTTCTCAATGCTATCTCACCGCAGCAGCAGACATTGAAAACATGCTATTCCCACACCCACCAAACACAACGCTTGGGGATAAGAACTGTACCATTGATAGAGTCTGCATTCTTTCCCACTGGTTCCCACCAGAATGTCGCTAACAATTTCCCGAGCCTTATCAAATTTAAAAAAAAAAAAAGGAAGCTATTGAAAAGTGGAAACAAAACATCAGACTCCATTGTTGAGCAACGTTGATTGCTATCATCTGTGTTTTCCATCATTCTACATGAAGCCTACAAACATCACCTAATACAGATCCTCAGATTAACTGTGGACAGGTATTGTTCAGTACCGTTAATCTTTCATCCTAGCTTTTCAGAGAATTTTGACAACTTTCCATTTTTTAACCCATAGGTTGACTCTACCTGATATACTGCGAAAGACTCAAGTTAGTTTTCAAAGCTGTACTTTCCTCTTATATAACTGTGAAAAACAGAACGTGTGGGACTCACTGCAGAATTATTGGGCTGTTAAACTTTGATCTAAGCAGATAATTATTCTGGATTTAATTCTTCTAATCATTCATTCTAAACTGGAAGCCGCTTAGAGTTACTTAGTGGGGTGCTCAGTGAATAAATTTGATGAATTAATAAATAAAATTTCAAATCTTGATTTTGGTATGTTTACATACTTCAGTATTGAAAGAAATAGTAGTGACCTGAAAAAAAAAGACAAACAGCACAACTAGAAACCAGAATCCCTTCTATTTTGTTGGCATATAATATACTTTATGTTATGTTATGTTATGTTATGTTTTATGTTAGGCTATGTTATGTTATATATTAATATTTCATATCATAGTATTGTATTGTATATAGTAGCCAGGATAATGATATATATCCTTGAGGAAACACTTCAGTGCTTGAACAACGAAGTTAGATGTAGCATGTAAAACTTGAACAGTGTTTGCCATATTTTTGCATTATTATATCCAACTTTTCCCCAGTGAAATAGAGAACTGTGAAATTACACCCTGAAAAAGTTGGTAATAGATACCTGGAAATGTACTGATGTTAGAATAGATTGTTATCAATATGTAGATGATAAATAATTTGATTTTTCCATCTCTTTAAAGCCACATGGGATTGTACAGTATTGCTGTCAAGTTGCACTCAATCCAGTAAAAATTGCTAATGCCCCAAAATGAGTTATACTGCAGTAAAGTGTAATACCATGGAAAGAACAGATTCGTAATTTGAGAGTCATATTATTAAAACTATTGGACCTATTTAATGCCTTAATGCGTTTCTAATATCTGAAAAAAAATGCATGGACATTTTTGTTTAGCAAGTAATGTAAAAATGGGTTTCTTTACTAAAAACTCAAAAGACTGATATGGGGGTGGGGGGAAACACCAAAATTAATTATTGTGGGATTTTTAGTTTTTTTACCTTACAGTACAGGTAGTCCTTGACTTACATCAGTCCATTTAGTGACTGTTCAAAATTACAACGGTACTGAAAAAAGTGACTTATGACCATTTTTCATATTTTAAACCATTGCAGCATCCCATGGTCATGTGATCAAAATTCAGATGCTTGGTAAGTATGTATATATACATACTTGTATGTATATATACATACATACATACAAACAATTAAAATTTTGGGTATGTATAGTTTTATTAAAACTTCTTGTTTAAAAAGAAGATAAAAACCAATAGAAACTAATAGAAAGGAAGAAAAAAGATAAAAAAGAAAAGAAAAAGAAAAAAGTACAAGAAAAATAAGACAGGAAAAAATTAAGTGGTTTCCAATATTCTTCACAGCAACTATAAGTACAAATCTATTTTAGGCTGTTCCTCTAAAGGGGAGGAACAGCCTAAATACTCTTCTTTATACAATCTGTTCTATCTAACCATCAAAGTTCATTGCTTTCATTTTTATGCAAAACCTCTATAAGAGGCTTACAGTCATCACTAAATATAGATACTGTCTCTTCTCTAATAAACAGGTCAGTTTATCTATTTCAGCAAAACATGTCAGCTTTACTAACCATTCCTCCTTAGTGGATAGTTTTAAATCTTATTTATGACATTACGTTTACATGTTTTTCAACCTAAAACAAAATACACACAATACGACATACTCTTTTGCATTTGAATACAATTTCTAAACCTTAAAAGATCACAATCAGCAAAATGTAAAGCAAAAAAAAAATATGAGAGGGAAGTTATGTATTTGAAACAGTGTGACACCCAAGAGGAGGAAAATATCTGAGCAATCTAACTCAGATCAAAAAGGGATTCATTTAATCCAGACAATTCCAGTCAGCCTCCTGAAGGCAGTAGACTCTACTCTACTTTCCCACTAACCTAAAATTCCTTGGCAAAAGCGCAGCCGGTATCACAACAATATTGCATATTCAGTTCACAGGATGTCAGAAATAAATCTAGCTACCATTTGCACCAATTGCACTTTTCCAAATATTCTTCAAGAACAGACCCATCCAGCGTGGATAAGGGATTAAATATGGATTACGGTGGGCTAATATGCTTTTTTAGAAAGGCACACAACTAGTGCAATGGTTGAAGTTTTTTTTTAAATTATATGGAGTAAACTTGAGATTTATATAATACTGAAAATGGGCAAAATATATACCTTCCCTTCATAGAAATACTCTATTCTATCATAGGGTGGAACCTATGAGTTGAGTTTTTAGAGCTATTATACAAATTATATTTTTAAAGCAGGTGCATTTTAATAAAAGTGGTCTTACATTCACTGTCTTGTGCTAATCCATTACTGTATTGGATGACAGTTGAAATCTTAATCTCCAAGTTTAAAGCAATACTTCAGGCATGCAAATATTTAGTAAAATATCTTGGGAGACAATTTATTCTGGAAATTAGTATCAGGGCAAAGTGAACTCCGATCTTCTAGTAGAAAAAGTAAAACAAGGTATAGGAAGCTGGAGACTTCAAAATAGTCACAACAAGCATGAATTTCAGCTGCAAGAAAGAAAATCTTCCCCTAAACAGGTTTGCTTTGGTTTTTTGTTCATCTATTCATTGATTAAGCTCCCTGTAGGATCAGTATTGGATGAATTAACTGGGAGTTTTATGCATGTTCACCTGATTTTATTTGCTGTTTCAAAGTCAGTTTCTATGCGGATTCGCAAATCTGCTTGAACTAAGTGATTTAGTCAAAGTGTTGATGTATTGAAACACCCGTTCAAAGGCTTTTGCATAGCCCTTTGTGGCAGCATAAAGTACTTATACAATCACATTGAGAAAACCTGCTTCACCTGATGGGGTCTGAACTGGCTGTGATCTTCAAATTATAGTGGATAATTCAGTGGAAAAAAATCAACCCAGTATGAGGTGCAATGAGAAAGACAAATTGTATTTATCGGATCATTAAGAAAGGAACTGAAAATAAGGCTGAAGTATTGTAATGCCTATATACAAATCTACCTAGCAACCATTCTTGAAATAACTGTAAACTTCTGTTCAATCCTCATTAAGATAAAAACAAAAACTGACTTAGAAAAGGTTGAAAAGAGCAGCAAAGATAATCAAGGAGTTGGAACTATTCCCTGAACAAAATGGTTCTAAGAAGCAAGTTTCTTTTTAACTTTAAAAGAAGAAATGGTTGTAGGGTATATAAAAGAGGCATCTAAAAGCTTGCATTGTGGATAAAGCATCAAAAAATCTGGACAGTGAGAGACCTGTCCAGGAACAGTCAGGTAAAAGACAGCATAGCCTGCAGGTGGTGGGGCAAGAGATTCAGAAGGAACCCTCCCTAGTTTCTAAGACTATAAAGGAGATGGGGGCAGAAACGCACTTTCAAACTTGCAAAATTCTGTTAATGTAGCTTTATAATAAAGTAAAATTAGTTTGTATGGGGATGTCTCCTGACTGCTCTACCTAGTACGACTAACATCAATATTGTAAGCTAGAAAGTTCAGTTCTCCTCCTGTCTTCTTTATTGCCTGAAAAGCTAGGAAAGGTCTCATCTGAGCTTCTTGTCCTGTCCATTGTCCAGCTGAAAGTCCTCCTGTCTCTTATTTAATCATTCCCTAAGGCAGCATTTTTTGGCCCAGCCTCCCAAGGTCTTTCCTATATACCATTATACAATCTGAACCTGAACAAGATGGGATAGTTACTAGTTTTGGAGATTGGCTTCAGAGTTTGAGGTCACATTTTCTCTTAAGAATCATGATAAACCAGATATGTCCATTCTTGAAGGAGAAAAAGCTGATGGCAGTGAATCTCATGGTTGGATTACTGTAATCTGTTTCTTGCAGGATGGCCATTGAAGATAATCAGGAAATGAGCAACATAGATTCACTTGAAAACACCCAGTCAAGAGCATTCTGGAGCAGGGCATCTTGGTAAAGTCCTACTGGAACTCAGTTGCGTTGCCAGATTGTAATAAGTTGATTGCTAGACCTTATACATACAGTTCTTTCTGTCATATAGTCCAGACTGAGAGTATCTATAACCACTAACTATAAGCCTCTCCTCTTATCTAGTGTGTCAAATAGTTGGCTTATAGAAGACATTGCATATGGATATGGATCTTACTTCTGTGCCTAGTTTACATTATTATTATTATTATTATTATTATTATTATTATTATTATTATTTGAATTTATATACCGCCCCATTCCGAGGACTC
>JANHFL010005919.1:0-38959 GCA_032468155.1 Oxyrhabdium leporinum
GGTGGGGGGGGGGAGGTGACTCTTTCCAACTGTTAGAAGGGTCCGTGGTGGTTTCACTTTGGGCTTCGCCCAAAATTCAAGTCGGAACTCGCCCACCACTCCATCAGGCACCCCCCTGCAAACCCAACATTTCAGATAAGTCCTTTTCCTCTGCTGCAGATTTGGACGGCAGGGAAACATGTTTGGTTAAAGAGAAAAGTTGTTTCTGGAATGAAAAAAAACAAACATGGCCTGGGAATTTTGCTCCCCTGGGCTGCCCTTTGCACAAAACCCCAAATTTGGGTGTAAACCTCACTCGCTATATCTCAGCACCCTCTCCGGCAGCAGGGCCCAGCCTGGGCTCCTTGGGGGGGGGTGAGAAATAGAATTGCCCACCCTTTTCCTGGCTGAATCCAGTCTGAGACAAAGTAGGGCTATCTCAGAAGGGTTAAGGAATGCCTGGGAAGGCTGCCCCCATTGACTCTGATCATTTCTCACAATCAGGACCTAAAATCTAATTTCCCATATAAGTTAAACCCTACGTTCAGGTTATTAGCTAACAACAGCGGTTGCAATTACAAAGCATGCAAACCTAGGTTAGTTTATTGTGCTGGCCTGATCTGCACAATGTGTTCAAATAATACTTAGATGCCTACAACACACTAAACCACAACTATACAGTCCCAAAGATTGAAATCCTTCTATTCTCCACCGTTCAGGCAGAAGGGAAGAAACGTCTTGGATGAGAAGCGAAACGTCTTCAAGCAAAACGAGAAAGTCCAGTTGCCTTTTGAAAGAAAGCACCACTGGGACATCTGCGACCTGGACTACTGAGTATCTCCATAGACACAACTACGCCGCTTCGAATTGGCCTCGACTGCCGTTTTGTAAACTCAAGCAAGAGTTTGGCACAGTTGATCCTACCTATCCTTAGGTCAACTTCCTTGGACAGATGAGCAGAATTTGTTATCCGGCACAGACAGGCTTGCCATCCATTTGTTCTTACGACGTGTGAACAGATGTTTTGTTGGTCCCATGCAAAATGCCAGCACAATCCACACCCAGTTACAGCAGGCAGGTTGGCTGCCAAAGCAGCTTTTATTGATCAATAGTTAGCCTAATTCTCCTGCCAAACCCTGCAGGTCGTGAAGAGAGTCCCTCGCTCTCTAACTTTCCTGGCATAGCTCTTTGCAGTCAGACTGTGCCCAGAACAGCTTTGCTGGCAGGAGGGTCTTTTCCCCCATTAAGATTGAACGTATTTGGAGGGTTGTGAAGGACTACTTAATGGGGAAAGAGTGAAAGTCCCTTCACAAGTGGAAGAGGTTGAAACAAAAGATAGCAAAAGCACTTAGCACACTTATATGCTGCTTCACAGTGCTTTACAGTCCTCTCCAGGCGGTTTACAAAGTCAGCCTCTTGCACCCAACAATCTGGGTCCTCATTTGACCGACCTCAGAGGGATGGAAGTCAACCTTGAGCCAGTGAGAGTTGAACAGCTGGCAGTCGGCAGAATTGGCTTGCATTCGAACCACTGCCCCACCAGGGTTCCCAAATCAGTGTTGATTTTAGGAAGAGAAAAGCCAAGTTGACCGATTGGGCTAAGTCATGATTTAGTGAATAAATCACTATTTTGCACTATTGTGCAATAAATAAATAAATATCTGAGCCATAAACCGCACCTTTTCTCCCACAATGGTTGGATTCACACAATGGCAGAGTCCTGAACTGGATGAATGATCGGAGGGCTTAGTGTACCAGGCAGGACAATGAGAGACAGCAAAGAAACAATAAGTGGCCAGAAAGAGAAAAATAAACAATATGGATATTTAAAATTCCTTACGATTACCAAGGTACTCGTATGCATAGCCCATTTATGTGGTTTTAAAAAATTGCTATTGTACAATTTCTCCCTGTGCTAAATTATCCCAAGAAGGCAACTCTGAGTTTTATTTTAAAAAGGGCCCTTTTAAGATGTGGACGACAACTCCCAAAATTCATCCCTAAAATGTTTTCTTATTTCATGTTTTATTTTTAGCTTTTTTTAACAAAAAAAACCCCCCACTTTGGGCTTTATATCTTAATTTTCTGAAAAATCTGTTGAAAGTTTATTTTTTTTGGGAAAAAAAAAACTATTTCAATTTAGCACAAGGGGGAAAAGATTTGTCTCCTTTCCATTTGTTTCCCAACCAAAAAGTTTTCTTTCGATGAATTTGAAAGTCTCCTCCAGCTATTGCGGAACTGTCTGGACTCCCCACTGCTGAGTCTGCTCACTGTTGTTCTACTCAATTTTATTTGCCAATATTCTGCACGATGACCTCAAATCTCCCCTTTCAGACTTGTGGTCATCAGGCGTCGACAGTAATTTAAAGGACCAGATCCAGTTGTCACCGCAAGCTCTCCAGCTCTGTGTGAATTGAGAGGCTCCGGCTGCTCTTCCTTCATTGCTCCTCTTCAGCAATCTGGCAGCTCTAGGAATTTGGGAGAAGATGGTTTGCTGGCTGGGAGATGAGAGAATAGATTACGTTGACCCAGGTTGGGCTTGAGTCACAAAAAAAATGTTGATACAGCTGTCCCTTGGAGCTCAGAGATTCTGGGGACCCAGAATCAGAATAGAGTGGGAAGGGACCTTGGAGGTCTTTGAGTCTCAAGCAGGAGACCCTATACCGTTTCAGACAAGTGACTGTCCAGTCTCTTCTTAAAAGCCTCCAGCGATGGAGCCCCCACAACTTTTGAAGAAAAGCCATTAATTGTCCTCACTGTGAGGAATTTCCTCCTGAATTCCAGGTTGCTTCTCTCCTTGATTAGTTTCCATCCGTTGCTTCTTGTCCTGTCTTCTGGTCCTTTGGAAAATAAATCTTGCTTTAACAGCACCATTGTCTTATTCAGGACTGGCTCAGCCATCCAGGCAGGGCACATTATGATGGCATCTTTTCTGCCAGCTGACAAATCGCAGGAAGTGTCCCAAGAGTCCTCCTACGGGTTACCTCTTTAAGAGGGTTACCACTTAATAAAGAAGAGGAACTCCATCCTGGAGTAGGGGAGGCCCCTCACCTTGCCCGGAGACCTGCAGCTGTGGGGAGAACAGGTTTGCAGGTTCTCCTTCTTAGGATCTCTTGTCTTTTCAAGGGGAGAAACTCTGCTTTCGTAAGGAAGTCATGCTCTCCCTCTGGAGCTGCCAGCTGCAGCTTTACTCTCAGGAAGCTGGCTTTTGCTCCCATTGCAGAGTCCTGACTCACCGCAGGCTTCGGGTGACTCATTGCCCAGCAGGAGAGAAGAGGTGCTGGAGGGCCAGCCAGAGACGTCTGGAATGAGTGCCAGCTCCGTAGGTGCAGATGTTGATGGTGGAAGAGCCCTCTCCCTGCTCAGTTTGCCCTTTCCACCGTATGCACCTGGCACACCGATTGCCCCTGCGTGTCTCTTCTTAAGTACAGGTTGTCCTTGACTTACAATTGTTTATTTAGTGACCGTTCAAAGTTATAGCGGCACTGGAAAAAGTGACTTAGGGCCCTTTTTTCAGAGTTATAACCTGATCACGTGATCAAAAACTCATCCTCCTCATCTGAACTCGTGTCCGGAGGGGAGTCCAGGAACAGATCCATGACACCCATTGACTTTGCTTCTCAGAAGTTGGCTGGAAAGGTTGCAAACGGTGATTATGTGACCGCCAGGATCTTGCAACCATCATAAATACCTGCTTATCGATGGAGCTGTACACCGTCTGTAAAACATTTTGTGCCAGTTTTCTCCCAAGTTATAACTTTTTGTAAATTGAAGAGATTTGTTCCACAGTTCTTCCCATGGTGTTGGTTTTGTGATTATCACTGAAGAGGAGCCAATCTTTCAATGATGTTGGTAATCAAGAAACTGGTGGAATTGTTTGAAAATGGGCATCTCCATAAAACCTTTCTGAGCAGATCATAATAATGATGGCTTAGCAGCTGCCCTTTGGACTAAATGGGGATGATCACAGATGGCTTCCGATTTAAAGGAAGTAGAAGTTGTAGTTCCATCAGCCAATGTTTACATACTTATTTGAATTTGGTGCCTTTGCAAGCTTGCAACATTCTTTGCACAAGTGTTTGATGATGTATGTCTAGTCACACTTTGCTTTTCAGCTGACAGCCTGGACCTCCTCTTGTCCTCTCCTCTCCTTCCTCTCCAATTCTCTCATTGCTCATATTCTCTCTCATTCCTCCTATGAATGCAGATAGGCTAATATAGAAGAAAAAAAAGAATGATATTGCTGAAGGTATGTACTACAGGCCACTCAACCAAGCAAAATAGATGAACTTTTTGCCAGTCAGTTAACTAATGTGTTCAGGAAACAAACCACAGTAATAATGGGGGACTTTAACTACCCTGACATCAACTGGGAGACAAACTCTGCACCAAATGGGAGATCAAACATTATTAATAGGTGCCAATACTGCAATATCAAATATAAGCACTAGCTCACTGCAAGAAGCAAACCAACTAATGTATAGCACAGCTGACAAGGAGGAAACGGTATCATCTGGGCACAGATATGAGATAACCCAAAGAAATACAGCAACAACACAGCTTGGTTAAAGGAGATGGATAAGAGTAAAAAAGAAGATGGAATGAAAGAACTTATAATAACAGCAGAAATGGCGGAGAAAAGGGCATGGAATTGGTTAGCACCAGGTGAAAATGAATTGCATGGATTTTGGTTGAAATATCTGACTAGTCTACACCCTAACTGGTGTGATAGCTGGTCTACAGCAAGAGAGATTTATCATGCAAGACTACTCTGGTTAGACCCTACATAGCTTTTGAGCTCAGAGGAGGTCAGCCAAGGGTTGAGATGATGAGTAATAAATACTGTAAAGCAGCAGATAAAATCAACAGAGCAATTAAAATTTACATGACGTTAAAAATGCCTAGGTAAACAAAGAAGAGTTTTGCCTGCAATCGTTGGAAAGTTAAAGTATAGAGGCAAAGCCAACATCTCCAGGCAGGACATGCTCATGAGAAAGCCTTTGCTTTTTCTTTGCATGACAAAGAAGTCATCTTGCAAACAGCCTGAGCAGACCACGAGGTGTGAGAACAAACACAACTGTTTGTTTTAGGGACCTAAGCCATTTAGCACTTTCACAGTAAGGTCCAGTACCTTGAAAACAGTAACTGTGAGAGGGACTTTGGAGTCCTAGTGGACGATCACTTAAACATGAGCCAGCAACGTGTGGCAGCAGCCAAAAAAGCTAATACTGTCCTTGATTGTATAAACAGAGGTATAGAATCAAAATCACATGAAGTATTAATACCACTTTATAAACGTTAGTAAGACCACACTGGAGTACTGCATCCAGTTTTGGTCACGTTACAAAAATGTTGAGACTTTGGGAAAAGTGCAAAGATGATTAAGATGATTAAGGACCTGGAGACAAAAATATATGATGAATGGTTGCAGGAATTGAGTATGACATGATAACAGTGTTCGGGTATTTGAGGGGCTGCCACAAAGAAGAGGAGGTCAACTTATTTTCCGAAGCACCAGAAGGCAAAACAATGGTTGGAAACCAATCAAGAAGAGAAGGACTAGAAGACCTCCCAGCCCTCCTTTCAAGCTCTACTCTCATTGAAAAGGGCTCCAAGCGGGCAATTCGTTAATGATTTAAAACTGGCATGACTCAGGCTGTATTAGTAAAAAATTCTGTTGTCCGATGAACCAGGAAAGTTTTCTTTCTAGAACAAATCTTTGTCCTTAATCCCTGTTTTCCTCCATGTTTTTCCAATCATTTCTCCATCAGATACTTATTCTGAAGTTTGGGGGTAGCCTTTTAAAAAACTAGAAGGCTGCTCCAATTCCTAGGGGGAAGACCGCCACCTGCTGTTTCCCTTGTAAAATACAATCCCGAAGTCTCATTACTGTTGAAAATAAAGGAATGCACACTCCTAGAATTATAGTTGGGTACATATAGCACATTGCGTGTGCATATTTGATTCAATACACCACAATCAAGGAATCCGCTTTCTTATGAATCTAGCCACTTGTTAATTTTTTCAAACGAACGCTGGGTTGGGCTCTTTCTTGTGCACAATGCAAAGATGGGATTTGGAATAGAAATAACCTGCAAATCCACTCTGGTTGCTTCTATCCAGGCATTCCTTTTGGTCTCCAATGTCGGGTGAGCATCCAAGGTATACGTTACTTAAGTCATGTCTGCTATTTTTGCTGCTAGAACATTGTCTTCCGTTTCAGGCCTCCTTTCCCACATCCCTGTCTATCTTCTTGAAAGACTGAGTCTTGAAACGCATAAATCTGTAGCTTGAAAATCCAGCTATCCCAGAGAATGAAGGCACAGCATTGGAGATAAACCGGGAATGCAGACGGCCAGGTTCGGTCTCTCAGTGCAGGGGAGATTTGACAATTCTCAAAGGCCTCCTCTTCCCTCAATGCGGCAGCACTGAATTGTCAAGTCTTGTGCCAGGGGCTAACTTTGTTGCTGTTTCCATGGTTCCAGCTGCTTTTGGGAAGGTGGCAAAAGGGTGGTGATGTTAGTAAGCATCTGATGATGTACCTAGGAGATTGTTTTGCTAATGTGACTAGAGACATTACCAAAGAAATTCCTTGGCAGTGAAAGATAAAAACACGAAGGGTCCATTAATTTCCTAATTTCTATTTCTGTTAAATCATTATAGGATTTAAAAATACGGCAGTCCTTGGCTTACAACCACAATTGAGCCTAAAATTTCCATTGCTAAGTGAGGCATTTGTTACATGAGTTTTGCCCCATTTTACGATGTCTTGCCAGAATGAAGTGAATCACTGCGGTTGTTAAGTTAATAACATGGTTAAAGTGAATCTGGCTTCTTGATTGACTTTGCTTGTCAAAAGGTTGCAAAAAGTGATCACATGACCCTGAATTTTTATCATGTGACCATGGGGATGCTGCAACAGTCGTAAGTATGAAAAACAGTCATAAGTCACTTTCTTCAGTGCTGTTGTAGCTTTAAACAGTCACTAAACAAGCTGTTATAAGAACTACCTGTAGAATTTGCTAAAATTTAGGAAAAATTTCCTTGATATTTGTGCTGCTTGTAATTCTGAGCTGTTAAAAAATAAAGTTTTATTGAGAACCCATTTTGCCTATATTGACTGAATGCAGTTATAACATGCTAAGTTATTTATTAGATTTATCCTTGTTGCAATTTAAGACTCAGCAGTTTACCATAGCCACAAGTAAACAAATCCACACAATAAACCAAACATCTACAAGAGCGCTGAGCCAATACCAACTCATAAAAAATTTATTTAAAAGTCCCATTTTTAATAGCTTTGACTAGATTCCTACATTTCAAGATATTTTTTAATGAAGAATGGAACATTTCTAGGAACTGACAGAGACTAGTCTACTCACATTGTACAAGCATATACGTGAGAAATCCAACTATTTTGGTTTGTAAACTATGGCTTGTTCCATAATTTAGAATTTGCTAGCTCACTCAAAATGTTAAGCCAGCAGACATGATAAATACCTAGTGCAAACCATAGCTAAATGACAATAGTGCAAGTTGTTATAAAATACTGAGTGGGTTTCTATATTCTAAGAAATAAAGATATTGCTTTGGCTGAGTAGTTACCCCTACCAAACTGTAGCTTCTTTAATTAAGAGTAAGCAAAACACGACTCCTGTATGAAGGTGTTGGTAAAGAACTGTTGGTAAAGCAGCTGGAGGAGGTCTCTATATCTCCTCCCCATTCTTTGACAAGGTGATTGAATTAGTGGATCAGCAAAATACTGTGGACATAATATACTTGGACTTCAGTAAGGCATTTGACAAAGTAGATCACAACCTACAACTTGGTAAGATAGAAAAATGTGGGTTAGATCGCATCACCACCAGATAGGTTTATAAGTGACTGACCAACTCTACTCAGTGTGCAGTCCTTAACAGAACTATATCTACATGGAGGGAAACATGAAGTGAGCTACCCCAAGGTTTTGTCTTAGACCTAGTACTCAACATCTTTATACATAATTTAGATGAGGGCATGGCCATTGGTTCACTTAATGGCCCAACGCCTCCACTGACTTTGCTTGTCAGAAGTCCCCTGGGAAGTTTGCAGATGGTGATCACATGATCCCAGGACACTGCAAGTGTGGTACTGTATGTATTTGCCAGTTGCCAAGTGCCCTAATTTTGATCATGTCACCATGGGGACACTGAAAGAGCAAGAACTGGTTGTAAGTCACTTTTGTCAGTGCCACTGTAGCTTTGAACAGTCATTGAACGAATTGCCATTAGACAAGAAGTAGTGAAATAGGTTGATATCTAACAGTATTTTCATTGGAAGTTTTCAAATAAGAGACTTTACAGGCACACATCCAAAATAATTTAACATGTCTTGCATTATACAGGGAATTGGACTACATGAGTTCTAAGGCGTCTTCTAACTTGATTCTATTCCCTGGAGACAAGTTTTAAGATTCTGGCAGAGGTTATCAGCAAAGGAGTCATTTCAATGTTGCTAACTTTTCCCCCCAAGAACCTGGTTCAAACCATTTCTTTTTAGAACAAGCATACATCACATTTCACCAACATTTTTTTTTAAACTACATCTTCTTTTGAGGTATTTTTGAATCAAGCATCAATTTGTCTCAGATGTATTTGGTCTCATATCATTCAAGAAACGAGAGAAAACTTATATTTTAGGAAAAAATCATAGCACAAACTTGATATTAGGAATAACTACATCCATCAGGAGGTATCAAAATCATAGGTTGGGAATGGTGTGCCATCTGAAAACAAAGCGACAAGAAAATGTATTTTATCTTTTTCTTATGCACAGAAGAAAATCAACAGCAGCGCACTTCAGAGTCCAAACAGGAAACATTTTCTTCTCATTTTATGTCTCCATTTTCAGTCAACACCTGAATAAGTGAGTCTTGATGTAAGAGAACTGAGAGGGAAAATAAAATGCAGCTTTACTTTTAGGCTGATTGAGGCAGTTGACTAAAGTTGCAAATGCCAGACTTTGAAGGGCAAAACGTATGCAATATTTCTTAGCTTCAGCTTAAGTGCCATAATTTTTTTCTTGCCAATAGAAGACTCCATTGCTAGTCAGATTTGAATTGTGATAGGAGGGAGTGCCATCTTATCTTGGTTCTTTCTGTTTCCTTAGGGCAACAAAATATCTTAATTTGATAAAAGCTGAGGGGAAACTTGATTTTCTGGTTAGTCCTATTTTCTTTATTACTATCACAAGAGGAAGAAAGGGTTTTAATAGGGATAATTGCTCTTCTGATCTGAACACCAGATGGTTTAAATCATTTTCTTTTAGTTTCTGCCATCACTTAATCTTTCCATGAAGTTTTAAAATGATATTTGTATGTCTCTTGTCCAGAATTGCAAGGCAGGATACTTAATTTTCTCTTCTCCCATCTGTAGCAGTTCACCCCAAAATAGAAGCTTAAAAGTACAGGTGGCATTCTGAGGCGCTACTGAGCTATAATTTACTGAATTTGGAGGTGTTATTGAAAAGAGCTTATTGCAATGTACAGATCTGTCATGACATAATAATTGAAGATTTTTAAAGTTCATATTGATGGTAAATTGCCTCCGATCCCAGAAATAACAATCTGATGTAGGTGAATGCTGAAATTGAAAAATCTTGTCTCATCTCAAACAACTGTAGAGTTTAATCTACAGAAAGTGGCTTTTCATTCAACTACTTAACTCTGTAACTGCCAGTTTTGATTCAGTTTTGTTAAGTGTTGATGTTGGGCAGAGAACATCTGAGATGCCATAGAATTATTTTATCTTCATTCACATTACTTTGCATTGTTTTTCTCCAATTACATATCTCAATGGAGAATTCTGGTAATGTGTTTTGTTGATTTCACTGTTTCCTCCTTTAACAGATATTATCCCACTATTAAATGCCAATTTATAATAGTCATATTATTCACATTGATACACGTGGTATTTTTCCAGTTATATGGTGGAATGCAGTGGTTAGAATGCTGTATTGCCGGCTAATTCTGCTGACTGCCGATTGCCAGCAGTTCAATTCTCACTGGCTCAAGGTTGACTCTGCCTTCCAAGGTCGGTAAAATGAGGACTCAGATTATCGGGGTAATATGTTGACTCTGTAAACTGCTTAGAGGGCTGTAAAGCACTGTGAAATAGTATATAAATCTAAGCACTACTGCTACATGCTTTTAACTAGATATTTTATAGAATAATTTAATTCTTTCAGTTGTTTTGCAAACCAAAAATCTCTTATGGGATGTGTGTAAACATGTTCATCCTTTAAAGGAAGATATTTGTAGCTCAGGGTTGAAATGAGGGTCCTCGTGCTCTCTTGAACTTGATACGTTTTCTTGCACATTTTATAACCCCAACTAGGTAACATCATTAGTGCTATCGAGTGGTTAGTGGTTTCTGAGATGTTTTTGATGTATGTCAGTGTTATTTTTAGGGCTTGTGTTGGTTGTGCTGTATTGAGTTGAGTGGTCGTGCTTTTTGATAAAGTTGAATGAATATCCATTTTGTTGGAAGATGTTATATAGATGCTCTATTTTGTTTTTATTCTGTTCAGGATTGCTGCAGTGAATTTGTGCTCGTCTAAATAAAGTTCTTACACAGCTTCATTTGTGGGAGGCTGGGTTATTGCTTTGGTAGTGGAGCACCTGGATAGTATGGGTGCTTCTTCTGTACACTTGCGTTTCTAGTTTGTCATTGTAGTCTACTAATCAGGATGTCCAGAAAGGGTTGTGAGTTGTTCTTTTCTTCTTCTTTGATAAACTAGATTCCTTTCAAGATGTTGATAGTTTTGTGAGTATTCTCTAATTGGTCCTTTTTATTGTGGTCAAAGTGTCTTCTACATATCTGCTCCATGTTTTGGATTGTATTTGTAGAAGGGCTACGGCTTCCATTGCATAATGACGTTCACTGTAAGTTCTGAAAGTGATTATCCTATAGGTGTACCTTTGTTGGCAAGTTGGTCCATGAAATTGGAGGAATGTGGCTAGACAAAGGTTTACGAGATCCATAATCCTGGGTGTTTCAATCTTTGTATATTTGGTTAAGTCCCCAATACCCCAATCAAGAAACTGCCAAACAAGCCAGCAGTAACAGCTCAACCAAAGAACCTCCACCAACATTGACAGGGCAAGCATTAAACATTAGTTAAATCAACAAAAGAAAAGCATTTCTATAAACTTGCCAAAAACCTGGGTATTTTTTGTGTCAAAAATATGGGGTGGTTTTTTTTCGATTCTTGTGTCAAATTTTGGAAAGGACTTTGTATTTCAAAAATGCTAAGAGCTTTAAGAGCTTCTATATAAATTTTTTAGTATTCCTAACTCAAAAGGGTAGAAAACAATAACTCCTATTTTCAGTAATCCTGATGTTGTTCCACTGACCAAAAAGCATTCGAACAAGCAAATCAAACCCAAACCCCATCAGGTTGGAAGGCCACATTTGGGTCTAAGGACTCAGGTAATTCACTATACTTCTAAATAACAATTTCAGAAAATTGTAATTAAAGAAACAAGGGACATTAACTTTAATTTAGAATGTTCTTTATTACTCATATATGGAATTACCAATAATTATATTTGCAATTTGAGTATGTACTAGAACTGCATTGTTTTCCTGAAAAGAACAGAATAAAGATGTTTTGTACTTTTGAATCTCAACCTGGAAAAATGGTGTGGGCACAAGAATGTATGACGTAGTGGTCAACATCTTCTTTAAAAACTTGTGTCTTTCCCTGGTAACTGGACAAGCTATGAAAACAAGGAGAGGCTGAAAGGGTGCATGCACACAGAATCTCCTTTAATTTAAACATTTGTTTTCCAAGTATACACTGAAGTATATACATAGATGCCTAAATCTGGTCTCTTTTCGCTATACTGGGCAATTAATTCACAAGATATTTTAACTATTCCTTCCACAAGTATCTAGAGGATAAGTTTAAGACTCTCAATTTCCTACAGTATAGGTCTGTTATTAATGTCATAAACAGAGTACCCATTCAATATAGCAAGACAGTGTCTGTTCTTACAATACCAGGCAAAACTGAAAGAGCTGACTATATACTGTATTCATAAACATATTGCAATTATGCCCAAATGATATAGAAAAACAAAGAAAACCCCTTGACTGTAAGTCACAAATACTAAAAGTCTGCACCTTAGGGTTCAAAGAGTATTCCTATATACCACCCAATTCCAATGACTGAGCAGTGCACAACAAATTACAATGCAACTAGTAAAATACTAGGAAATATTTGTTTCTAGTATAGTAAAAACGAGTCTTATGGCAGTTTCACCAAATGTATTAAGGAATACAAGTTAGAATTGGTTTTAGTAAATTGTGTGTAAATGTGCCTTCAAATAGTTGTTGACTCCTGGCAACTGGCTGGGGCAAGTCTCTGAAGTTAACAGAATAACAGATTTGGAAGGGACCTTGGAGGTCTTCAAGCAGGAGACCCTATGCCATTCTGGACAAATGTCTCTTAATCCTTTGGCTCGCCTTTCTCTTCTCTATTAAGGTCTCCCACAGCCCAAGAGCACAGCAGAAGTCCCAGACAGGGAGGGGCATGGGGCAAGCAAGGCTTCCGACTCTTGTCTGTAATGTTTTCCTAAGTCTTTTGCCTGTTTCCTAAGGCTGAGAAGGTATGACTTACAGAAAGTCACCCAACTGGCTTTGTCCCTAAGGTACTATTTTTCATTTTGTTATTCATTCTTTTGAGTTTGTCTTCATATTCAAGAAAAATCGGCCACTAACCCCATAAACTTTGAGCTTTCTTTTCTAATTTATCCTTTAATCTATCTCCAACTGGAATGTTACAACATAGCATAATCAAGATTAGGGTCTCAGTTGACAAGAAAGTTAATGGTACTTATAACTTCTGTCATTGTTGTCTTAAAAAAAAACACCCTTAAAATAATTAACCCACAATTTTAAATCAACTGCAATCACAACAGGTAGGAATACATAATCTTCTAGATCTAGCAACCACCAATCAACTACTGTAAAATTGAGGTGTGCCAAAACAATGTTATATCCTTTAATCTGTATGCCCTTCGAAATGAATCTGACTTTTGGTTAAAACAGTCACTGGCTTCTCATGTTAAATAGTGAGAGACAAATTCTGCATCAACTGCACATGAAAACCTACCGGTATGTGTATGAGCTGAGAATGTGGGCAGGTACAAGAACCAAAAGCTTCCATTGGGCTTACAGAAACCTTAAATCCTGATTCAGAATACCTCTCCTAAAATCATTCCATACTGCATGATAACCAATAATCAGTTCAATATCCTAAATAAAATTTATTGCAAATCTATTATCAGATTTATTCACTCTTTCATTCTTGTGATATAAGCATTAGTTTGCTTTATAAAAAAATAAAACGGGTATGGTTATTACGAAAACTGCCCTTAAATACACATCAGAAATGTCCTAAAAGTGCTCATAATCATGACTGTATTAACTTGCAAACTTGTTCAACTCTAATGAGCAAAAACACATTTCTTCTCCATACTTTCTTCTGAGTCTATGTGCAGTAGCATGGCAGCATTATACTAAATTTCACATCATTCTTATATCCAAAGTTTTAGCAATGAATTCAATAGATATGAATAATAATTTAAAAGGTTGTTACAGTTTGATGTTTCAATTCTCTTTCTAGTGTTCTTCAAGATCAATCACAATACTCACCTTGTTCGTCTAAGTTATCAAATTGTGTGATATAAAAATAGAATGGAAAGAACATGAACAAATAGGAACATTTCTTCCATAATATGAAAAAGTAAAATTCATGAAGGGCTTTATTAAAAGAATGACATCAGCTGTTTTGATTTGTGTTCTGAAGATCCCCCCCCCCCAGTTTAAGAATTAAGAAAATTGGAAAAATAAGAACCATAGATCCAAGCCCAACTAAATGTGTTCCTTGTTGGCTAAGTTGGGTTTAAAAATTGACCTGGATCACCTATAAAGAAACAAAACACAATGTGATGGGGATCAGAAGAGGTCATGTAAATTAAAAAAAGGTTGTCACAGGGAGTCCTGAAAATAAGGAACCACAGCCAATTATTACTTTTCTTTTACTCTCTCCATCTTAATTAGTAATGGCAATAAAATGAGCCCCTGTGTAAGTTATATATTAATGAAAAATTTTGATTAGTACCCTGAATGCATCAGATTGCAGACAATGGATGGAATTTCCACTGACTTCTCATTACATAACAATGCAATTGTTAACATTGGTATTAAAAATACGAGAAACATAAATCCTCATAATGACTGAACTCTCTAGTTTAGCCAACGTTCATTCCAGTACAATTCTTGCAATTCCCTGTACACATTGCCGATTTTGTGATCCAAGAAAGGCAGATGGCACAAGAAAGAACTGGCATTTAAAAAAAAAATATTGTGTGTCAAATTTCCTACACGCGCACAACACACAAAATACATACAATATCGTGCTACGAAATCACGGAACCTCCAAATCAGTTCATTATAGCGCAACAACTGCCTAAAAGCTCAAAGCTCCTGTTCAGAACCGTCGCAACCACCTTTTCCTCCTCACTCCGAATTTATGCCCGGACTCGAGAGAGAACCGCGGAGTAAAAAATAAATAAAAACAAAAATCGTGGTTAATTTTACTCTCCCGAGCGCCCCGCGGGGAAAAGCTACCCGAGGCGATGACAGACGGTCAACACAACATGTACATCAAAAGCCAGGAGCACTTCGGTAAGAAGGGATCATTTGCAAAGAAGAGAACCGACGGTTTAAAAATATGTTAAAATTCCTGAAAAATCGCGGGAAAAGAAAAAGAGAGAGAGAGAG
The DNA here is from genome assembly GCA_032468155.1 of Oxyrhabdium leporinum. Lineage (NCBI taxonomy): Eukaryota > Metazoa > Chordata > Lepidosauria > Squamata > Cyclocoridae > Oxyrhabdium > Oxyrhabdium leporinum. The sequence goes on from JANHFL010005919.1 coordinate 14,808, forward strand.
AGAGAAAGAAAAGCTACGAGCCGGCCGGCCGGCGAGAGAGCGGCGGCGGCGCCCGCGCACATCGAAAAAACAGCCCGCCGCCATCTTCGGGTGGAAACGCCGCGCTTTCTGTTGGAAATAAAATGGCTCCTTCTTCTTCTTCGGGAGCTGAGGAGCCGCGCGCACTCCAGGCAGGAGCAGGAGCAGGAGGCGGCGAACCGTCAGCACGTCGGGGGTGAGGAGAGGCGTGCGCATGCCCGCCTCTCGAACCCTCGCGGAGCGAGAAGCCGCCGCCTCAACCGACACTCTCCCCCTCAGCAGTGGGATGGGGAGAGGAAAGCGAGAGCGAGCTCCTCACGCGCTTGCGCCAACCTCCATCCTTCCCCCCCCACCACCACCACTCGTCTTCAACGGTCACCTGAGGCAAAAATAAAAGAGAGGGTGGGGGGGGAAAGGAAGAGGGTAACGGCGCCACTCCCCCCCTCAGGTCGCCTCTCGCTCGGCTCTGGCGCCATGGATGCTGTCCACGTGACAGGCTCTCCCCCAATCGCGTCGAAGGGCGCTGTCGCCGTCGTTCCGCCCCTTCTTTCTCCTCGCCGCATTGTGCGAGGGGAGGAGGAGCGGCGCGGTTGGGACGCCGGATCGGATGATCAGCCTCGAGGGGTCGGGGAGGAGGGGTAGGGAAGAGGCCCGAAGGTAGCCTTTTCTCTCAGACAGAGAGAAAGAGAAGGGCGGCTGTGGAAGAACTGAGGCCGGGGAGGGGAAAGGGCGGCGGATTGGACAGCGAAGGGCTGCGCTGACTTTGAAATTGAGGAGATAACGGACGGGAAGTGGGGGAGGCACCCGATGTGCGAAGGATATTGATGTTGATCTGGGCCGGAAAGCGCCGGTCTTGGGACGGGCAGAGGTAGCTTCTGAGGAGGGGAGCAGAAGCAGGAAAGCAGGCGGATCCCGCTCGGAGGAGGGGGCTTAGCGGGGGCGGAGTGGTGTAAGAGGGGCGCCCGTCCCCATCATGGCCTTCGCCAACTACAGCAGCCTGCAGCGCGCCCAGCTCACGTTCGAATATCTGCATACTAACTCGTGAGTAAGGAAGGGAAGAAAGCAGTGAGTTACCCTGTAGCATTAAGAGATTTCTTCTTCTTCCTTGGATCTTGGCAATAACTACTGTACTAATCGAAAAAAAGGAAAAAAAAACAACCTTCATTGGGTAGAAGCTAATCCATCATCGTGGGCAATCAGAAAACGAACGAAAAGCTTATTGGAATCTCTGACGTGAATCAGTTAGCTGAAGACGTTCCTCCAGGCCAGGATTCATGGATCCCGAGGGTTTTGGGGACCTTTGAAAAGTGCTTTTTTGCTCAAGGAATGGGAAAAAAGGAATTAAAAAGATGACGCAGTAATGAAGCAAGATATGGAATTGAGAAACAAGGCTGATGCAATCTCTGGAGACGACATACTCCAATAAGCTATACTGCAAAAAGTGTATAGCGAATTCTGCAAAGATATTCAGTAGACAAGTCTATGATCGCCGATCGACCCAGAAACATAACTTTTAAATGATAGAAGTAGTCAGGTACGTATTTTCACTATATTGGAATGAGAAATAGGTTCTGATTTAGTATCCTATTCTAAAGATGAAGTTAGAGAAGCTGACTGAAGATCTTAATCCGCAAGAACATAAAGAATGAAGATTTGCAGAGAAATCTAACTGCTGCCAATTGAGATAGATTTGATTTATAAATGGCTGCAAGTTCTTGATACACTGCAAAAAGCTACAGTACTCCACAGCAGAATATCTTCATCTTCTTTTTAGTTAGATTACTTTTATCAACAAGAAGATACACCACTTGCCAGCTTCTGAATACATGTCAAGAAAGAATGCATTTTATTTAATAAGTGGTGTAACAAAAACCGCTTCCACAATTTGACGGTACAGAAACTACAGAATGTGGTATGAAATGGAATCATGACAAAATAGTTCTAAAGAGAACAGCATATATCATGTGCATAAGATATAATTTGCGATGCATATCAAAGAAGCATGAATTCTTTACCTACAGTTTTGTCAGATTTCTCTTGCAGAAAGGAGAAATAGCAGTAAAAAAACCTTAAGCGGAACAAGAAAATCCTGATGGGAAAGGTGCAGAGATGATTATTGAATGTGAAGTTTGTGATATCTTGCTTGAGATATCTCCTTGATTTAATGAAGATGCAATTGTGATAACAGGAAACTGGAATCTTTGATAGGTATATTTGTCACTTTCCATGGCAAAAAGCTGCTAAATAGAAAGTTGGACTGAATTTTTAAAGTTTTTGGCTAAAGAAGAAAAGGGACTTCAATCTGGGAAGGTATGATAATGTGGTATAAGTCTATGGCCTTGTTCTCTGTTCTAAGCAGAGAAGTTCACATGATCACGGAGCAACATGCAGTATGTTTTTCATTTAATTTTCATACAATATCTCAAATAGTTCATTCCTTGAAATACCGTCAGAATTGGCATATGTTAAAATCAGATCCTGGTTTCCTCATTAGTTTATAGGATGTTTGAAATGTGATTTTAGTTAATGTAAAATCTGCTGAAATTGTACAACTGATCAGTCTTGCAGAATGGCTCCTGAGCAGTTTAAAGGCTAAAGTTAAAAGTGTTGATATTCAGAAACAGGAGAAACTGGGTTAGTCTTCGACTTACAACTATTTGTTTAGTGACCAGTTACAATGGCTCTGAAAAAAGTGACTTAGGGTTGGTTTCACACAACCACTGCAGCAGCCCCATGGTCACATGATTAAAAATCAGCCACCTGGCAACATGGTCATGTGATCATCTCTTCCACCCTTCTGACAAGCAAAATTGGGAAGCCGGATTCATTTAACAGCCATGTTACTTAACAACTGCAGTGATTCACTTAACAACTGTGGCAAGAAAGATCATAAAATTGGGCAAAACTCACTTAACCGTTTTGCTTATCAATGGACATGGGCTCCATTGTGGGCATAAGTCGAGGACTACCTGTACTATGTTTTAGTTGTCTTTGAGAATAAACTGAAGATTATACACTCTAATTATAGCTATAGTGTAGAAAATAAAACACAAGGTTTGACTTCAGATATTTAACTATTTAAATTTAAACAAGATTACTTAGCTTTAAACTGCTGTTTCAAAAGATAACTTACATTTTGCTACTTGGGGAAATACAGGAGAAATTAAAGCAAGTGGAAATGGGTATGAATAAAGGTGGATATGTAGTAGTGTTTGTGATAAGATTGAGCTCAACTCCTTGTGACCACATGGTTCATCCATGTAATTTTCTTGACAATATGTTAGTGATGTACTATTTTTTTTATTTTTGAATCTAAATCTAATTTAAAACCTGATAATTTTCCATGCAGGTACTTAACTAGGTCCAGTTCTGCCATTTTTTATTGAGATAGTCAATATTGCTTCCTGTTGTCATCTGCTGAAGCAGGCTTTGTAGTAGTTCAGTAAAACAATGTTTCTTGTCATATCAGCTGTGTAGGTATTTAGTTAATGTGTGAAGCTGAAAATAATCGATGCAGTTTCAGGTGTATTTAATAAAGATACAGAATAATAGAGTTGGAAGGGACCTTGGAGATCTTCTAGTCCAACCCCCTGCTCAAGCAGGAGACCTATACCATATCAGACAAATGGCTGTCCAGTCTCTTAATAGTCTTTAGCATTGACCCACAACTTGTGAAGGCAAGCTGTTCCACTGGTTAATTGTTCTCACTATCAAGAAATTTCTCCTTTGTTCTAGGTTGGTGTTTTCTTTGATTAGTTTCATCCATTGTTTCTTGTTTTGCCTTCTGGTGCTTTGGAAAATCGGCTGACCCCATCTTCTTTGTGGCAGCCCCTCAAATATTGGAAGACTGCTATCATGTCCACCCTAGTCCTTCTTTAGACTAGCCATACCCAATTCCTGCAACCATTCCTTATATGTTTTAGTCTCCAGGTCCTAAATCATCTTAGTTACTATTCTCTGCACTCTTTCCAAAGTCTCAACATCTTGTAATGTGGTGACCAAATCTGGATGCAGTATTTCTGATGTAGTATTACTAAGATTTTATAAAGCAATACCAGTTGGGCACTGCTACCGGTTTGAACCGGCTCGCCCGTATTGGTAGTTACGACCACCGGCTGGGCCCGTTGGATAGGGCCCAGTGTTCAAGTCTGTCAAGATCCATTTGGATTCTGAGCCAGTCATCTGGGGTATTGACTATTCCTGCCAGCTTAGTGTCATCTCAAATTTCATGAAAATTTCATCAAATTTTCCTCTTCTATTCCCTCATCTAAGTCATGAAGATATTGAAGAATTCTGGGCCTTAGACAGAATGTTGTGGTACTCCACTGCTTACTTCCCTCCATGTAGATATAGTACCATTAAGGACCATTCGTTGAGTGCGGTTTGTCAGCCAGTTACAAATCTATCTGATGATGATGCTGTCTACCTCACATTTTTTAGCTTATCAAGAAGTGGGTTATGATCTACTTTGTCAGATTCCTCACTGAAATCCAAATATGTCCACAGCATTTGACTGGTCCACTAATTTAGTCACTTGTCAAAGAATGCAATATGATTTGTCTGACATGATCGTGCTACATTTTTTTTAAATAAAAATATTGCAACTTTGAAGAAAACTGCCTGCCTGAGAACATCCAGATGACCAGGTTCATCCAGACACAATGGAAATTGGAAAATAGTGTGGCTTTCTGAAATAAGATTTCTCTCTACATAAAAGTTCGTAATGAAAAAGGCTGAAAATCGGGTGCAACTCGATTTTAACAACCACAGTGGAACAGATGCTCTGGTCCAAATTGTCATGAGTTAAGGACTATCTGTAAGTTGTTTCCATGACCTGTTAAAAAATGGATAAGATTACCGTGACAGCACTTGCTTTAACAGATGCCTTGCTGATTCCTGTTCTTAGTTCTATGGCATGTAGTGTTAGCAAATGGATATTAAATTGATATAAAAATGTAAACACCCCATCTTTTATCGCTTGGGACTTTTATTTTCCAGTCCTTGAAAAATGTGTAAGCTTTTCTTAGAATCCCGGTACAATCATATCTGAGTTCTTTAAGAATCCTAATATGGTTAGTTTTTGAAGCTAGGATTTGCTGTTCTTTAATAGTCACGTTTATAATGTAATTTCTTGTTATTTCTGTTGCTCATCTTGTGTAACACTGCCTGAGCTTGCTTTTTTTTTGGGAAAGCAAGCTCGGGCACAGTGATCTGGTTTATCTCCTCAAAAGGGAAGATAGATGCTAAGACAGCTAGTTTGAAGAAAAACTTAGAAAACTAATCTCTTAATGCGGTTATCCAAATTAAAATATCCTAGAGAGATAGATGTTCAGTAACTAGTTGAATAAATATAGTGAAGGATAGTTCATTATCTTTGTTCTGTAGTCAGTGTGCTCTTGCTATTATGGATGTGTTTAATAGTGTTCAAATAGAAGAGGGATGTTGAATTCTGGGCCCGCGGGCCGGATGCGTCAGGCACCGGGCACACCCACGCCCAGTTTAGCGAAGGAAAAAAATCATGATACTTTTCTGCCATGACGACGTGAGTTTGATGCCCCTGAAATGGAACCTTCCTTTCTTTAACTGGCAACCATTATTATATGTCCTCTATTTGACAATTACAAATAACAGTTTGTGACCCTCTTGTATGGAACCTCTTCGGGTACTTGAAAACTTTATTGTATCTTCTCTGACTTTGCTGATTAACCGTTCTAGCATTGACTTGCATTTGGTTACACTACATCTTTTATGAAGTATTTCATTTCACTTACTGTACTTTTAAATAACCTCCAAGTATTCTGAGAGATTTGTCCTTATTCCCTGTATTTTAGGGAAATTTGCTTTTATGGTGAACTGGAATATGAGTTGAGATTCTTTGAAGAGTCACATCACCGCTGAATGGCATGTTGGTGCCACATTGCAAAAGACCTGTGTCATTTTAGATACTGAAGAGATCAGTGATAAAATCGCCTTATTCAAGTCTTAAGAACTCAAAAATAGTAAAAGTGGTTAAAAAAATTACCACTTTCCATTTTTCTGCAAAACAATAGTTAATGTAGATATTACTTTGAGGATTTATTATTGTATTAGTGGTTAAGAATAGTAAAACGGGATTCTACCTAATGGATTAGCATTGAATTGTTACAAGTGCAAATTTTAAGATTTTCCTTTAATTTTCTGGATTAGGAGTAGTTATTAACATGCGTTTCTGAACATTTGCATCACCAAAAGGATGCAAAATTTCCTACAAACAGATTATGAAATTAGGAAATCCACTTATAGAAAAGAAACCTCTTAATGCTACATACATCAAGAATGATTTCTAATTGAATTAATAGTTTACACATTTGAAACATTTTGGAAAATGTCTGTTTCATTGATTTTTTAATTTTGCTTTTTATAATTGCTGAAATTGTACTCCTCCAATGTCTTGTTGTCTTTTGAGTAAGTACAGAATATGCTGCCGTCCTAGTTAATTGTAGAAATTTGTTCTATTATGAGGGACAATTTTATGTAATTTCCTGGAATCTGTTATATATTAGATAGGGTCAAAATGTATATGTACACTGCTTCCCAGATTCAAAGGATTTTTACCAATTCTGTTTGGCATTGCAGAACCACACATGAATTCTTGTTTGGAGCCCTTGCTGAACTTGTAGATAATGCGAGGTAATGTACTTAACACAATAACTTCCTAGGTTTAAATTTTGTTTCCTTGCATTATTCAGTCATCTTGAACAGTGAAATGGTCAGCAAATAAATTCTAATAAAAAAATAGCTTGCTTTCAATTCATTGTTTTATTGTATTTACTGAGAAATTTGAATGTAAAGATTTCTTTTAAAAATAACTTCACATACCCTATACTGGAAATATTAAATACTGCTTTTATTGAATTTTGCTTAGTGCTAGCTTACATCACTTCATTAAATTGAAAATAACACATCCAAAACACTGTTCAGTAGTATTTAACCCTCTCCTAGAATCCTTGTATGTCCGTCCATGTGATGCTATAACTTTGTGTCCTATCAATTGTGCTAATGTTATTTCCATGGCAGTTAAAAAAAAACAAAATGGATAAATAGTATCAGCTCCTATGAATGTGATTAAAATTGTATTGATCACAATTTTAAAGCTCTTGACTGCTTTATGCCAATTAGCTCACTAGCCTATACTAGCCTATCTTGTCTCCATGAGAATGTTCCCTTTTTTGCTCTTATTTTCATCTACGATTTTAAAGTATCTTGTTGCAGGGTACAGTAGTGCTTAAAGAACAGATAAAAGTAACTTACAATACCTCTATCAGGTGTGATAGCTGATCTTCAACTAAAACCAATTCCTTATTGCTGTTTTGTAGAGATGCAAATGCCACAAGAATAGATATCTTTACCGGTAAGTTAACTTTTTTCCTTATAGCTTGCCAGATATTCATAGAACACAGAAGGCAGATTGGAAAGTGGAGTGGATGGAACAAACAATATGTACATATTTAATAAGAACTAAGAAAGTGTTAAATGGTTTATCTGTTCACCGATTTCATTCCTATGCTCTTAAGTAAACTTTAAAGCATTTCAACTCATTTATTTCATTAGTTTTAGAATGCTGTTCTACCAATAAAATATAACATAATGTGTGATAAACAGTTTGAACACTGCAGTTTTTATTCCTAATATAAAAGAAGGATTATAGACCTGTTACTCACAGTCTTCTCTTCTCATAGAGAATCGTGAAGACCTTCGAGGTGGGTTCATGCTGTGTTTTTTGGACGATGGAGCTGGAATGGACCCAAGTAAGTAAAAAGAAAGAGGGAAAAAAAGAATATTTGAAATTGACAAATTACAGTACATTAAGTATGGATTATCCATTATGTTTTACCAAAGTTTGCCAGAGTATTTGTGAAGTCAGCAAAGGCAGAATGACAAAAATATACTTAAGATCCATTTCAAAGGTGATTCAATTGAAATTTCAAGTGTGGTACCTTCAAAATTATATGGTAATTTAATGAGTAATTGTAACCTGGTTATCCTGTACATCTGCACACAAATCACATACTTCTTCAACTTAATGTTTTTTGACTTTTTCATATTAGCGATAATTTGATACAAATTTGTGTATTCGTATAAGAAATCTTTATTATTAAATAGTCTGAAGTGGAGTGTTCCAGAAGATTTATAAGAAAATACTTATATGAGTTAAACTATCAGCCAAGTGGATGATCATGTTTTTTTCTTAAACCGTTGCTGCTGCTAAATTGTAGGGTCTTTTTCAAACAGAGTTTTGAAATGATAAAATATTCAGTATTATAAAAAACAATTTTAAGTATAAAGAATAGCTCTCTTGGTATCATTTGCTTTTTAATATTTGAACTTCCATTCTTGTTTGTTTTATCTACCTGTAATGTTGGCTTTGAAGTAATAATATTTTACACAATTTGCTAAAAATACAAATTCAATTACAATTGCATTTGACAATTTTCAAAAAAAATAAGGATTTCTTTTTTATAGTAACATGATAGTAATTTTTTAAAGTTCTGCAATGGAAAAGGTAAGAAAAGAACTAAAGGTAAATTTGCAATATCCATTCAATCTTGAGTACAAATTCTGTTTCTGAATAGAGCAAAGCAGCGGAATAGGCATTGCCTTTCAAGTCAGTTTTTTCTTAACCGTTATAGTTGTTGCGTTGAATTTCCTCTGTGGGCTTCTTCTGATGCAAAGTTAATTCCTCCTAATCTTTTTTCTAATTCTGTTATTCCTCATTTTTAAACAATATCTGTATAAAACTGTTTCCAATGTAGCAATCTTTTATGATGACATTGATGTCTTATTCTGGTGACAAATATTTATGAGACAGGTTCCTCCAGATCCTTAGTTTCTTTCTGTGAATGATTTTAGGAAGTATCTTGTTTTAATGACAGTGTATCGTGATCTTGGACTCTTAGATTCAGGGACGGCAGAAAACAGACAATAAGATACAAAGGATGGTATTTTTAATATTCATTTTCTGACAAATGAAAACAATTTGCCATTTTACCATGATGTAAAGAATGAACTTTAACCAACAAATGAAAGGTATACCTATGGGACCACCGCTTTCAGGACTTATAGCGGAGGTCGTCATGCAACATTTAGAAGACAGCACTTCCACAAATAAAACCAAAAATATGGATCAGATATGTATACGACATCTTCATAATAAAAAGGACCAATTGGGGAATACCCACAGAACCATCATCAGCATTTTTAAAGGAATACAGTTATTAGAGAAGAAGAAAACAACAACTTGCTACCCATCCTGGACAGCAGAGACTACAATGACAAACTTGAAACGCAAGTGTACAGAAACCACCACCCCCCATACTAACCAGGTGCTCCACTATCAAAGCAATAATCCCACAAGAGAAGCTGCGCGAGGCCTTTATTCAGATGAGCCCAAACATATTGCAGCATCCTGGAACAGCAGAAAAAGGAAATGGATCCTCTATACGACCTATTCCAACAAAATGGATATCCACGCAACTTTATGAAAAAGTCCCTGACCAGTCAAACCAATACAGCACAACCAACACAAACCCTAAGAAAGAATTACACCGCCATACATGAAGAATATCTCAGAAACCCCCAAGGCTACTACAGCTACATGGAATCGGCGTAGCACATAAGCCAACTTGAAGCCCTTTAAAACATCCTAAGCAAACCAAAAGACCCAGCAACCCCAGAAGAAAACACAGGAATCGTCTACAACATACAACCTAAGAACTGTAACAACTGCTATGTAGGACAAACGGGCAGAAGGCTGGCAGAATGCATCCAATGAAACCCATCAGAAGTCATGATGAAAATCCTTTCATTTCACAACATATAAACAGATATAACCATAGTTTCAGTTGGGAAAATGTGACAATCATAGACCAGGCCAAATCCAAAAACACTGGAGAATTTCTAGAAGGCTGGCACTGACAAATTAGCCATCAATAGACACATAGATATGAACACCATCTGTAGACTATGCTAAAGGGACTATGCTAAAGCCCAAAAAAGAACAATAAGGCCCAAACACCTCTCCACCAGCAATCAGCACCCAGGTCAGCATAGATTAACTCCAAGGTAAACATCAGAACAAGAATCAAGTAAGCAAGACCCCAATCAAGAAACTGCCAAAGAGCCAACCATAAGTAGCCCAACCAAAGAATCTCTTATGACCAGCCCCACCAACACTGACGGAGCAAGCCACCACTGCACTCCTTACTAGCACTGATGATGTTACCTACTTTGGGTAATGAAATGTCGGCAAGAAAACAAGCAAGCTCAGAGATCACCGAGAACCCCTAGCCAGTCAACTAGTAGCCTGGCCCAGGCAATGCTGATTGAGTACTTCTGAGACCGCAAGATCTACACCTGTCTGTCACGAGGAGCACCTAGAACCCTCCACCAATGGTACAAGTTGGCTGGTGAGGTGGAGATTGACTTGGCGACGTTTCACGAACGCACTGGCTGGGAGCAATGAAACCCTTACACCCCAGATGGGAAAGGGGAGGGCCAGTCCTAGGCGTCGCAACATATGATTGTTTCCGATGTGGCAAAGATGGCCACCAAGCAGCTGATTGTCCTTCCCAGGGCCAAACAGAAACACCTGCAAAGTTCTCAAGAAGACTAAAGCAACCTGTAAATTCCAATTAATAGGGATTGAGATTGTAGAGTTCACCCCCATCGTCCAGCGATGGTGAGGGAACTCCGATCAAAAGCCCCAAGTTGGATCAAGACAGCGACAGAGGAGAGAAGATGACCCTATGAAAAGCGCCCCCCCTAATCCCAGTGACAATCAGCGTAGAAGTAATGGTGGCTTCCTCGGGGTGCAGGGGCATGATTGATTGGACTCCAGGTGCACCTGTTGCCTAGTTAGTCTATATGTAAAGGAGAGGCTTGGACTGCAACTTCGAGAGCTAAAAACTCTTGATAGCTTTCATGCAGTTAGATGGTTCAGTAGCAGGGGAAGGCCCAGCGACCTTTTTGACTGAACCAATAGTAAAAATGGGACCTCATGAAGAGACTATTAGATTCATCGTAGCTCTGGGAATGGGCCATCCCATGAGGCTTGGCTTGGTTTGGTTTGGCTGGAAAAATGGAACTTGTTGGTAGACTGGAAGAGAAAAGTGTTAAAATTCCTCCGGAAAAATCCAGAACGGAAATCCCCAAAGAAAATGAGACTAAGTAACCACACGCCACTTATTAAGAAAATGAAAGGGGAAAACATGGCCTCAACCAAGGAGTGGAAAAAAGCAATTAGCACCATAGCTAGAGAATACTGGGGTCCCACCACCACAGACTGTGCGATCGAGATCCTACCCAGGACCAAACTACCAAATCCTACACTTTACTTGATGACTCCAAGGGAATTGGAAGAGCTCAGAGCTTTTATTGACAAGAACTTGGCCAAGGGGCCAGCAAAATCACCCATGGCCATCCCGTTGTTGTTTTGGGAGAAAAGGGATGGTTCTCTTATGATTGTGCGTTAATTACCACGGCCTGAATGCAATTTGTATGAAGAATGTGTACCCCTTTGCCAGTGATGAAAGACATGTTAGTCTGCTGGAGCCATTTGGTGAAAGGAAAAACTTTCACCAAATTATTCAACGTGTCTTTCAAACTGTCAAAGTCCTTTTTGTATTATTTAAGGCAATCTTCTTCACTAAGGGTTTTTAAGCTTTGCCTGCCCTGGATGCTGATTTGTTCACCTGAGTGCTTTGAATTTGCCTACTATGTTTGCCCGATCCACCTACCTTGTCATCTTGGCTCTGAAAAATCCACATTAATTTTTTTTTGTACGTAGTTTCATATAACAAGTGTCCAAGTATACAACATCTTGTTGTAAAAGCTGTACACATGATTACGGTTGACAGTGCTATGCCTTGGACATGGCAAACTTTTACTAGACCTGTTTTTTTTTTTTTACTTTCTGCCTGGCTTGTAGCATTTTGGATTGATAAACATTTCAGTATTGCTATTGGCTCAAACTTGTTTTCTTGAAATATTTATATTTATGGCTCAAACTTGTTTTCTTGAAATATTTAGGTTATATAAGGTAGTCTTCACTTACCAACCATAATTGGGACCAGCAACTCCTGTCACTAAGCCACATAGTCATAAAGGGAAATATCATGCGATCAACCTGTGATGTAATTTTCAGCTGTGGTTGTTAAGTGATTCACCACAGTCGTTAAGTGCGTGACTGCAGCTTGCAATTTCCTGCTGGCTTTCCCAGTGACTTGGTGAAAAATAGGCAAACGTTACAAATGGCAGCCCTGGGGCTGCAGGACCCCATGACCATTGTAAATGTGCACCACTTGCCAAGTATCCAAATTACAATCGTGTAACTGGGAGTGCTGTGATAGCCACAACTTAAAGGACTATTGGTCATAAATCTGCTATTTTTTGTTTCTTCATAGCTATGAAGGGTTGTTAAACAAGCAGTCAGTAACTGAGGATTGTCTGTAAAATCAGTGAGTGGGAAATAACGAGAAGACTTTCAAAAATTGTGCCAGGCATTGAAATAGGCCTTGGTCAACAAGTTGGTATTAAAATGGGATGAAATAAAATCATGGAATGTTAAGCTATCAGTGGCTGCTAATCTTGGTAGCTATTTAATACCTCCAGTTTAATTACTAGTTATTGGGTAGCTAGCTTGGAGTTTTGATTCATACAGAAATTACAGTACGTCTTATAACCTGGCTTATTCAACAAAAAATGTTTTAGTCTAATCAAGCCCATTATATTTGTATAGAAAAGGAATGAATAAATCATCTTCGTTGTTAAAATTACGACCTATGGTGATTAGGTTTTATGAAGAAAGAATTATGTAACACGAATATGACTTTGAAGATAGTTTAATATTTTCAAAATCCACAGTCTCTTTAATTATATACCTGTTATGTGGCTGTTCACAGCCGGACAAAGGAAATGGATTTTAATTGTATCGACAGTTTGTTCATCTGTCAGGCATCCATACAGCCTTGCATTTTTAAAAATTACATCATCACAAGATCAAGAAATCAAGTAAAGGGCAGCAGAAGGGGTAAAGCAAACGCTTCCATTTTTTTGTGACAAAACTATATGCTGCTGAACCATAACATCTAACTTATTTATAGAGCTAACATGAATGAAATGATTTGGAGTGCACAGGATAAATTGATGAAAAGAGATGGCATGAAAGTGCTATAATCTAGAAAATTGTTTCATGGCTTTCCCAGTACATCAAACAACATTTCTTAGCAACTACATCCACTCTGCCATATAACACAATTGCCTAGCAGTTATACCTTTGTTATTATTGAAGATCAGTTTGAAGCTTGCTGCCATCAGAAGAGAAGCCTCCCAAGTGACTTTGTCAATCTATTCTACCTTTTTAACCTTAACCTCCCTGCCTTCTGAATAGAGATCATGAAAATTGAAACATATCTGGAAGAAATCTTTATCTGAAGCTTCAGTACTACGAGGGAGCTAGTAATATATGTATATATTTGTTGTGTTACTTTCAGATGATGCTGCAAGTGTGATTCAGTTTGGTAAATCTGCTAAACGGTCACCGGAATCCACACAGATTGGACAATACGGAAATGGCTTAAAATCGTAGGTATTATGGAGTCCAGTCTCCCAAATGCTTTTTGTTTCATTAAAATGCTAAAAAGAAAAAAAAATACTTACTGAAATTAAGCATAATGGAAAGAGTATCTGCATCCAAAGATCTTCAGTTAAATTGAAAGACCTGGTGTCTTTATAGTCAGATTTCATTCTTTTCAGAAGCTGCACTTTTCTGAATTTTTGCTTGGCCATCTCCAGAGCCAACAGGATTTTCAGTTAATTAAGCAAACTAAGCTTGTTCCCTGCCATGTCATTTCCAGTATATCCTGGCAGGATTGATTTTGATACTCCATAAGCTGAACTCTTTTCTGCAGAGGTTCCATGCGGATCGGCAAAGATTTCATCCTCTTTACGAAGAAGGAAAACACTATGACGTGTCTCTTCTTGTCTCGCACGTTTCATGAAGAGGAAGGCATTGATGAGGTTTGCAAGTATTTGCCTTGATAAAATAGAGACGCCGGTTTTTTTGCAAGACCATCAAAATAGAATTGTTCTAAAGCACTTTTTGTTTTTGTTTTTAAAAAAAAATTGCAGGTGATTGTTCCGCTGCCTACCTGGAATGCCCGCACCAGAGAGCCTTTGACAGACAACATGGAGAAGTTTTCCATCGAGACTGAATTGATTTACAAGTATTCTCCTTTCAAATCGGAGCAGGAAGTGATGCAACAGTTTGACAAGATTTTTGGGGAGAAAGGTAGTGTATTCAGCGTACTTTAACAGAGTTTTCCAGGTGGCATGTTTTCCTGATAGATGCAGTGCGTGTGTCTTATCTATTTGAAGGAAGACTGTGCAGACGAGAGGATTAACGGCACTGTGTCTCTTACTTCAGGGACCTTGGTGATCGTCTTCAACCTCAAATTGATGGATAATGGTGAACCTGAGCTAGATGTGACCTCTGATCCCCGGGATATCCAGATGGCTGAAACGCCACCCGAGGGAACGTAGGTTTGATAGAATCCGTAATCTAAGCTCCAGTTTTATTTTGTCTTTAATCAAGGATAACATAATTTGCATGCTGTTAATCACTCAGTTTGCAGACCACGAATTTAGTACGATAAGAGAACACCTTTAGGATTATGCGCGCTCTGCTCTGCTCTCTCTCTCTGATCTGTAAGCCTATGTTCCATTTCAGGAAGCCCGAACGCCGTTCTTTCCGTGCATACGCTGCTGTGCTCTACATCGATCCCAGAATGCGAATCTTCATCCATGGCCACAAAGTGCAAACTAAACGCCTCTCCTGCTGCTTATACAAGCCTAGGTATGATGCGTAGCCAAGTCCTTTTACAGCCAGCGAGTTCTCTTCGGATATCAAAACAAACTCAAGTTGCTGTCGTATTTCAGATGAATGTCCAGTTTAAATCCCCTTTTGGTTTTGCCAGTTTTTGAGACCTCGGCTCATCTCCTCTCATCACAACATACTTCAAATTTAGCTTGTATTAATCCCCAGATTCTTTCATCAGCATGCAAGATACTTTGATTGTTTTTGATTTATCAGTGCGTCCTTTCCCCTTTACAAATCGTGCAAGGCTGCACTAAATTTTGTATCCAGTATATCCTTACTCTTGCCCTTGTGTGGTATTTGCACAATTTTTGTCCTCAGATTAAAGAGACTGGGAATGCTTGTGAAAGTCTTGCAAATAAACGAGCAGATAACTACTGCAGACATTATTAACCAGCAGAAAGAAAGAAAAGAAAAGAAGAAGTGGTTTTCAAATATCCTGAAGATCCAAAAATATTTAAAGGCTTCATTCTTCTTAATTAATATCTAAAGTGTGGAATTATGGAGCCCCGGACAGATCTGAGGAAAATATGGTACAGTAGCAGACATTAAAAAAGGACTCTGCTGAGCCAAAGCCATTCTCTACTCAAACAAGTTCAATTGCTCTCAATATTCATTGTCTAATTTTATACACCACAACATAAAACCTGGTAAACTTACATATTACTTCAGGATTAGCATCAGAATGTAAGAATTGGTTGCACTGCTGGTCATTGTATCCTCTTTTACTAGCCGGGAGTGGGTCAATTACAGCATTTCAGGATGGGCCACCATCCTTTGCATGCTTCCCAACTGGCTTCCGACAAGCAGAGTTAATGGAGAATGTGGAAGTAAAATAGCAAATTATAATCATATGATGTCTTACTTAACAACCAAGATGATTTATTTATTTAACTGAGTGAGAAGTGACATAAAGTTATGCTCATGAGATTTTCCGCTTGGCGTCTGTGGCACTTATCAGTGGAATTACAGGGCAACCAAAAGGGCAGAGATGGGGGGGGGGGGGTCAGGTGGTCGAAGGAGAGGTAGTCCTGGAAGGAGTGAGGTTCGGGTCTGGGCAGGCGAGGGTGGGCCTTTGGCTAACGACCAGTGGAATTCGGTTGAGAATGGCAATGCTGGGATTGCCATCACTGATGCAATCGCGTAATATCCCGCTTTACGACTACATCACTTAGTGACAGGAATTCCGGTCCCAATTACTGTCGTAATTCATGGATTACTTTGTATTTTTAATCTCTGCATGAAGTTTCTGTTTGCTGTGGATAGTCAAATATTAGGTAGGTGTTAAATTACTTGATTTCAGGCTCAAAATTCACATTTGTGCAGTCAGGCGGAGGGAACTCGGTTGTATGACCACGGAACAGCTAGAATCGTAATCTTTTGGTTCTTTTAAGATTTGTTTTGCTCACATAAGGTACAGTTAAGGGCTCGTTCCAGTTAACTTTGGTTAAGTTCTTGTAGTTTTCTCAACAGCAATATGGAGATGGCTTTCTGTTACTTTTTCCAGAATTTTTGCTTTCAAGCATTTGAGACGAGCAGACACTGTGTGGTCTAGCTGAGCGTACATTTTAAGAAATTGGAAGTCTGCTCTATTGTTAAATATCCAAAAGAAATACAAGCCTTAAGGAATGCACAAACTTTTGAGGATTACGGACGTATTAATACATTCCCTCTCTTTCTCCTCTCCCTCTTCTTGCAACTTCTTACAGGATGTACAAGTATACATCCAAGCGCTTCAAGACGCGAGCAGAACAAGAGGTGAAGAAAGCAGAGCACATGGCTCGGATTGGTGAGTCCCCCCCAAAGAATGGAACGGGAACCATTTGGAGCAGGAACGGCTTGAACAGCGCAAGCCAAATCAGATAATTGCGTTGAAACCAGGCGCACACGTTTTGCACATGGTCTGTATCCAGACTGCATTGTGTTCCTCCCTGTGGCTCCCCAAGCCTTCTGAAAACGGTGGTGCCTTCAGAAAGCTGCCCTGGTTCCCTGAAGGCAGTGCAATTGTGGGACCTTTCCTACCCATTCTGGGAGCCACGTTCGCTGGAGAAGCTGGGTCCAAAAGCAACGAGGCTCTTCTGGAAATCACCCACAGTGACCGTGGAGCGCTGTAAATGGCGGTAAATCCGGTCCATCATAGCTTTGAAGCAACTGGTTGCATGTCGAAGACTTCACCTGTATACGTTTTCTCTGAAGATTAATTTCTCTTTTACAGTGGAAGAGAAGGCCCGAGAAGCAGAAAGCAAAGCCCGGGCTTTAGAGCTGCGACTGGGAGGAGACCTTACTAGGGAGTCCAGGGTAAATACTACACTGCATTTGACTGCTAGTGTGAAATTTCAGTATCTAAGAAGAGACTCGGAGAAATATCCTTGAGCTGAACAAAAGAACGTCTGGCTGTGCTTGGCAGATGGGGAGGACAAAGGTTCACGATCAAAATTGCTGGAATATTTATTCTGATGATGAACCGTAATATACGTGTATATATGCTCACACCTATAAGATTTGAACAAAAAGTTTCATGTCTGAAGCAGGAAGAGAGAGTTGAACACTCTAAAACGTGAGCAGAAGTATGCTGCTTTTATGATCTCCACAAAATTGTGCATGCTTAACTTTTGTGGGATCCAGATGTGTGATGTTATCTGAAATCAGTAGAACAGATACGTGTGTCTAGATTTTCTGAATTGCGGCTATACGCTAAACAGGCAACGGTACCCAGCCCCGCTGCACTTATTGGAGCTTAAGGCCTTCGAGCGAGCAAGCTGTTATTATAAAGAGATGAATGTTAAACTGACAATTATATTACTTCACTGTTTTAAGTTGAGATGTTTTTCATATCTGCAGGTTATGCTGCGCCAGGCTCAAGATGTAGCAATAACCATGCGGAGAGAGGCAGATGTTAAAAAGAGGATCAGGGAGGCAAAACAGCGGTGAGTGGAAAAGATACGGTTCCTTCCTCCTCCTTGCTTTTTTCTCTTTCAAATAAGTGGTCCATTAAAGAAGTGAAAATAGTGAATAGTGAAGTTAACAACGGCACTGAAAAAGGTGACCTCTGTCCATTTTTCACACTTGGACTACGACATCATCCCCACAGTCACGTGATCAAAATTTGGATGCTTGGTAATTTGCGTGCATTTATAATGCTTGCGGGGGTCCCGTCGTCATCTTTCGTGACCTTCTGAGAAGCAAAGTCAATGGGGAAGCCAGACTCATTAACCACGTCCACTTAACAACTGCAGTGATTCACTTAACAACTTTGACGAGAAAGGTTGCAAAATGTGGCAAAACTCAGCAACTTCCTTGCCAAGCAACAGAAATGTTGGGCTCCACCTGCTGAGCCTGGGAAAGAGAAGATTTGAAATAGCTGTCAAATATTTTAAAGGGTGAATTGTTAGAATGTGTGCTGAACACGGGACAAGAAGCAAGGGGCTTAAATTGTATTTATGCCCTTAAAAGGTAAATTTTGATAGGGCACTAGGAAAGTTTCCTATCAGGAAAAGCTATTCAGCAACGGAATAGAATGCTTCATGAGACTGAACGGTCACTGGAGGCATTTTAATTGAGGTTGGATGGCCATCTATTGGAGGTGATGTCGTAGTGGATTCTTGAAAAGGCAAGAGGTTGGATTAGATTGTCTCCCCGTGTCCAAATACTACATTCTGTGAACCCCTAAATTTAGCTAAGTTAGGAAAGCAAAATTTATTTTTGTGGTTTTAAAGATGCTTTGGATATTTTGTATTAAATGAATTAATACACTTTTTAAAGAAATGCTACTAGATATAGAATTGAAATATTTATTGATATGCTACTGAATAAGATCGCAGGGCACACTCCACTCTCTGCACCCAAAAATCAGGCAGAGGGACAGCTGTTCCTCATAGGAAGTGATCTGTTGCCACTCATTGCTGCTGACCAGAATATAACAATAACAACTATTGGTTATTATTACCAATAGTTGCACCAATAGGAGCCCTTGGAGCAATACCTGCTTTTATCCCTGCTTTTGCTCTACAAGGTAGTTGAGAGACTGGCTGAACATCACTTCATAAAAGAGCAAGAACTTGAAACTTCTGAGTCTTCTTTTAGGCCTCTGATCACTGTTCCCCAGATAAATATCCACAATACCCACATATATTCTTTGACTCGGTTTCCTGCTTTGCAGAGCCCTTAAGGAGCCAAAAGAACTGAACTTCATTTTCGGTGTGAACATAGAGCAACGCCATCTGGATGGGATGTTTGTCTACAATTGCAGTCGGTTGATTAAGATGTACGAGAAGGTGGGCCCACAGCTGGAAGGCGGCATGTGAGTTCCCCCCATACCTTTATAACTGAAGGCCTCTTTGTAGAAGAAGCGGGACAGTCTCTTCTTGCTGTAGAAGAACTCTCTTTATTTCTGTGAAAGATAGAACTGGACGTCATATTGTTAAAGAGAAAAACTCCCAGATTCCAGAAAACCAGATTCCCTTAACAACCGTGTTGCTAATTTCACAACGGCAGTGACTCACTTAATAACCGTGGCAAGAAAAGGCATACAATAGGGCAAAACTCACTTAACCTATTTCTCGGTAACATAAATTTTGGGCCCAATTGTGGTTGTAAGTTGAGGACTGCCAGGTCCATCTACTCCCAACGCATTTCCCTCTTCGTTGTCGTGGGAATCCATCTTTCCCGTGTTTCTTCCCTGACGTTAAGCTGTTGGGACTGGTGCCCGCAGATGTGACCCCGTGTCCCTTCTCCATAGGGCCTGCGGAGGAGTGGTTGGGGTAGTGGATGTCCCCTATCTCGTGCTGGAACCAACGCACAACAAGCAGGATTTTGCAGATGCAAAAGAATATCGGCACCTGTTAAAAGCAATGGGGGAGCACTTGGCTCAGTATTGGAAGGACATTGAGATCGGTAAGAAGTCATGGAGGGGGGCAGAGTTGGGGGAGGAGACACATTTGTTCATTTGTAAAAGACAAATATATTTTTTTTAATTAAAAAAAAAACCCATCCAGCTCAGAAAGGCATTAGCAAATTTTGGGATGATTTTGGCTACCTATCTGCAAACTGGAACCAGCCGCCATCAAACGAACTGCGGTACAAAAGGCGGAGAGCCATGGAGATCCCAACTACTATTCAGTGTGGTAAGTGGTGAACTGAAGTTTCCTCTGTTCTGGGGTCCAAAGGCAGCAAAGGCCAGCTGTCACAGCCAAATAGCAACAATAGCAACAGCACTTAGACTTATAGACCGCTTCACGGTGCTTTCCAGCCCTCTCTAAGCGGTTTACAGAGTCGGCCTATTGCCCCCAACAATCTGGGTCCTCATTTTACAGACCTCGGAAGGACAAAAGGCTGAGTCAACCTTGAGCCGGTCAGGATCAAACTGCTGGTAGGGACCCTTGATATTATGTCCTCTTCGCACAATAGTAGCGGATAATCTGAAGTCCCAGAAGCTTCTGGTAGCCCCCAAATTACTTTCTTGCAGTTCCTGGAATTTTGGGCTCAATCAACTACAGTCAGTGGAATAGACCAATATAGTTTGCTGCCAATTTTAGTTGGGAAGTACATTACACCAAAGTGTCATCCTTACAGCTAACTACATAATGAAAGTAAAGCAAATAACTCTTAAATCCAAGAAAAAGGAAAATTCTGGTTCTGTTTGTGTGTGTGAGATGGACTGATCCATTTCCCATCGTTGCCTTTCCCTGGTGACTCTTTGCCGATGAACAATTGCCATGCCTGCTGTACAGAGCAGGCAGGCAGAAAAGCACTTTTCAATGTTGTTTTGTGACATTTTCTCAAACAATAAGAAACCACATATAGAAACAGTGTATGGGGCTTCTTAGGTAACTATTGATCCACTTGATTTATAACCTACCTACTCTGGAGCCGAGAAAACTTAAAAACAATATACTTTTAAGAAATTTAAATTAGAATTAGAGGTAAAACAAATACCAAATCTTTGTGTGGCTCTGTAGTAGTAGTTGAACAAATGCAGCTACTATCTTGGACAGACAAATATCGCTTCCTCAGGCCATATATAGACTTCAAATTAAGTAATGTGGATGGCAGGTGATAACTCTGACATTGCTATGAAAAAAATCCGTGAAAGGAAAGTCCGCATGTACCAGGCTAAAAATGTATGAGACCATTGGCAACCGTTGCATTCTCAGGGCCTTAGTTGAGAGACCTGCGTACAGGTGTCTTACGTTCAGCATGCTGATTGTATGTTATGTCCTCGTATGATAGATGTGTGTTTGAAATGGCGGACGCTCCCATTCCAGCTCAGCTCTGTGGAGCAAGAATACCCAGATACCTGGATGTGTGCCATGAACCCCGATCCTGAACAAGATAGGTGAGTAAGAATCAGAAAGCCGCTTAAAGAATTAATTGCCTTTAAATCAGTGCACCAGCTGGATCACTTCTAAGAGTGCTTCTTCTTCTCCTATTAAACAGAATCAAGAGAGGGAATAAGGCCCAGAAGGAACAAAAAATAGCAAGTCGAAGGGTTTAAGAAATAGAGGAAGAGAAGAAATTATTAGCTCGATCTTATAGCTGTACCATACCATATAGCCATGGAATGCGCTATTCCTCTCCATAAACATTCTAAGAAGCTGTACGATTGACTTGCTAGCTGTTGCTTTTTTGTGGCTTTTTTTTTAGGGGGTGCCTTTGAAACATTTCTGTTGACTCCTGGTGATAGCCTGGTTAGGGTTAGTTGTGCTAATCACTGATGCTCAGAACAACACGAATCCAGCTGATTGATAATTATACCCGTGATGGATGTAATATATTGGAATACTTGCTGTGTATCGTACGGCAGTCCTCATAACTCTGTGCATGGTACATTGGGATAATAATTTAGCATGCTAGTTTGCACTCTTTATCGCTGCCTGCCCAAGGAACTCTTGAGACGGAAGGAAAGAAGGAACCTGAGAAAGATTTTGGTAAAATAGTTAACGATGCGCAACCACGGACCTGGGTGCAAATCCGTGGATTATAATAATAGAGGCACGGTGTTCAACCTGTGTTCCCCAGAATCCCAGGTTCTGTGTGAATCATCAACATTTAGCTTTGGCTTCCGTTGTTTTAAATGCATTGTTGCAAAACTAAATATAGGAAGCACATTAAGAGGATCTGCTGATTTTTCACATTGAGAAGGGTTTCTTGGGTATCTGAAGTTTGAAGACCGCCGTGATAAGAGAATCGGATTCAGGTAAGCGTTGTGCTCCGTTTAATTCAAAGCGGGCCTGTGGTGTGAATCCTCATCTCACCGTTACTAATAGAGCCCTAAACCCATATATGCTTCTTGCCACATTGCTGAGCTTTCTTTTTGCTTCTTCCTTCCTCCGACAGGTGTGAAGCTACTGAGCAAAAGCAGAAGGTTCCCCTCGGCTTCTTGAGAAAAGAGAAAACGCAGGAAGATAAGAAGAAAGAGCTGACGGATAAAATTCGCCAGCAGCAGGGGAAACTGGAGGCCATGCAGGTAAGTTTGCAGGCTGGACTACAGCATTCTTCAGTCTGGTCTCCCATCACATCAGTGGCTTCATTCTACCAAATTATTTGCAGATGTTCACTGTCAGAGCTCAAAGTCGACATCCAGATTATTACAAACTCTACTACAAATCTTTTGATTCTACACTAATTAAGAAACATAGGAACATATATAAGAGAGTACTTGAGAGAACCACTTTGGTCTAGTGGTTAAGGTGCCAGGCTAGACAGGAGGAGGGTATGAGTTCTAGTCTCACTCTTAGAGAGGAAAGTTGGCTGGTGACTTTGAACCAATCACTTTTACCCCAACCCACACCCAGGGTGGTGGTTGTGGGGGTGGAAATGGTGGAAGGAGGAGTATTTTGTTTTTTCGCGGCCTTGAGTTAAAATAATAAAGGCGGGTAAAAAATAAATACTTTGTTCCACTTGCTCTGTCCAGAAAACTACCCCAGTACGTTCTCATGCTGACCTGAAGAAACTGCCTCTGGAGGTCACCACACAACCTATGCTAGAGGTAAGTACCCTCCTGCCACTGCTAGTTACAGAACTGTCCTCTTCGGTTATACCAAAAGTAATTCAGCTAGTCCTCTGGTTACAACGGCAATTGGGACCGGAATTTTCATGACTAAATAATTTGGCTTTAAAATACATGTCGCACGACTACATTGCTTAGCGATAGCAGTTCCAGTTGCCATTGTCACCCCAGAACCCTGCAGGTTGTTACCCAGGAAGAGGCAGGATTCCCAGGCAAAGAGCATGAGGGATACCACAAATAGGTGCTGCGGAGTCCAGAGAGATGCATACCATAGTTATTGTGGGGATAGAGATGCTGTGGGCAGGTGCTGTGAAGCGCAGGTGGGCTGGTAGGGGCTATGGGCACGAGGGAGGGAGGCTCGTGGAGCCTTAGATGGGCACTACAGAGTGTGGATGGAGGCAATTGCTACAGAGTATGTAGTAGAGTCTTGTACTTCTCAGGGGGTCGGGGTGGCAGGAGTGACTTTAGAGAAGTGACTTGGGATCATCTCTGCCAGCTTCCCCATTGATTTTGTCTGGCCGCAGGAATCTGCCACTGTTCTAAGTACAAACTAATTGCCAATGATGTGAATGACCCTGGAACATGTTACAGTGGCCAGAACGTTTGAGGATCAGCCTCAAATATCACACATTCACCTCCATCCTAACCTTGAACGGTCACCAAAAAAGTGGTTAAAAACTAGGGACTTAACCTGTCTTTTCATAATGTCCTGGCAGAACGTGGACCTAATGAGCAAATCCCAGCGGCCACGATCTCCCCCGCTGCCAGATGTGATCAAGAATGCTCCACGAAGGCCTCCGGTTCCTCCATCTCCTTCCAGGCCCATCAACTCTCCGAAGAAGGGCCCCCCACCCCGATCGGCCATCGGCTGCCCCAGACCACAGAACATGGCACACCAGGAAGAATCCAACCTTTCCAGGTTGCAGTATCACCTGGAAGCTCCTCGAAAATGCTCCCCATCCACCCTCGTAAGGCCTCTATCCAAATCGGCCTCTGTTGGAAAGATGGCCCCCGAGCCTGTCCAGGATGCCAGAAGCCAACAGAGATCCCCCAGCCCCAAACACTTAAAGGTCATGCTTCCACCAAAGAAACCCGCCTTAATCAAGCCTGCCCAGGTGAAACACCTTTTTTTTCTGGGGGGGAAAAATAAATAACAATGGGGGGTTGGGGGGGGTCGCGTCCCTTGTGTGATAAATTCCCACTGCCACTTATTTA
>JANHFL010005920.1:26996-39809 GCA_032468155.1 Oxyrhabdium leporinum
TGCCAGCTGCAGAAGAAATGGGCTGGCAAGGCAGGTGTCGGGGTGTGCGAGGCCTGGCTACAACTGTCCAAAGGTAACTAGTAGGGCAGCTCCATCCCCCAACCTCACCCTAACTTAATTTTTACCCATGCACTCTGGAGTGGGCGGGATCTTAATTAGGGGTTATTTTGGGGTAGGGCTTATATTGATCACACATAAAAAAATCAAACTATGACATACTTTCAGGGTAGATCATATTTTTGGGGAAACAGGGTTTTGAAAGCCAGAAAAGGAGATAGGCAGAGAACCTGAAATTGCAAGGATGAGATACAACGTAGAATCTCAATATCAACTAAAGAGAGCAGGAAGACTGTGAACTATAGATTGCCTATTCTAGTTAAGGATGTTATCAGAGGTATCTGGCATGCTTAGTATCTAAATTTAATTATACCAATTGTCATGTTCTGGTGTTTAGCAGACAAGAAATGCAGACAATAAAGTTGATTGGGTACTTTTTATCTGGAAACCCAGCACAGAGTGACAAACTATAAGGTAAACAAAGTCAGTGCTATTTTGGTTTAATCCTCCACCCCTTAAACGCATTCTACCCCACCCTGTGGTTCCAACCCCTGGGCCCCAGCCCATATAATTCCCACCCTTCACGCGCTGCCACTTTGCTGCATCTTTGCAGCTGCAGAGCTTCCCACCTGGCACACCATGCTTGTTTCTGACATTCCAGGCTCCCTGCACTTGCGCACGCTCTGCTGCCCATCTGTTCTGCTGAGCATCAGCTGTTTAGGAAGCCCATGGCACAGCTGGCCTTCCAAGGGCTTTGTAGATGCAGCAGACTAATTGAGAATGTTCTTGCCCTCTCTGCAGCTCGGCAGAGGGCCTATGGAGGGTATGGGCCCTGCTCTGCTTAGCTATGTGGCTTGCAGGCATTCGACAGGTGTTCGGCAGGTGAGGTCTTCGGCGGCAGTGGATGCACATCCCAGCTGGCAGCTCTCCATCCCCACCTGAATGGCATCTCTGGCACAGCTGGTGACCCAGGGGCTGACACCAATTAGTTTTTTCTGTTGCAATTCTCTCTGGGGTTAAATCAATGAAGCTGTGGTCTGAGTTCACCCTGTTCCTATTTACTAAAGATATAATTTACTATTTTTTTTTCCAAAAAAAATCCCAAAAGAGTTTCCAGTATTATAAAATAAGTATGTATACATACATTTATCTAATTTATAAGGCCATAAAACTATCAAAAGAAACTTTGGATGGCGAATAAAAATAGAAACATCAACAATCATAACACATACAAAAAAAAAATCAGGCTCCTCAATAAAAGCTTAAAAACATATACCATATACATATTGACTCCAAACTCCAAAAATGAACACTGTAGCTTTGATGGAAGTTAGATTTTCACAATATTTGAATCAAGGTCATCGACATTTCTAAGAGATGCTATACCACAAGATAAGCACCATGACAACACACTTGTATAAACAAATGTAAGATCTGATGGGACAGGTAGAAACCATTGTAGAAAGATGATCCTCAGAACAACCTGGTTCATACAATATAAGGCTTTCAAGATAACAGCCATCACCTGAATTGCAATCAAAAGCTTATTGGTAGCAACATCCAAGGAAGAAATTGCAAACTGAAGACGGCTCTGCAAAACAGTGGAGCTGACAATTGTGGCAGCATAAAGAGCTGGCAAGTAGGTAAATCTTCAGGCCTTTCCAAAAAAACTATCTTCATAATTCCTCTCCAGAGAAAGAGAGGACTTGAGATCAATCACAAGTACTCTATACAATTGCTTCTCATAAGGAAGCTACAAGACTATAGTCTCCAGCAGGTTTTGAGCTCTGAGATATGAGACAATAGCCACCTGCATTTGGCAGCCTGGAAAGGACACTGGTTTCAAATAATTCCTTTTTAAAAACACTTGTGTAAATTAAGTACTAGGAACCTTTGGATCAAGAAGTTTTACAATACTAGACCTTAAATCCTTAGTGAAAGTTTTAAATTCAGGTTGGAGGACTAAAAAGAATTCTGCAATAAACAGAAAAGGGATGATTCAAACTTTGATTTAAGAAAGATACGGGGACTAAGGGTCTATATATATATATATATCAACTGGTTTTGTTTTGAATTCATTAAAAAAACATAATAAGACTTAAAAATTGGACACTAGAGGGAACGTGAAGGAACTAAAGCTTACCATTACAGGAGAGAAACTTTTTAATACAGAATGTGGTAAAAACATATTTTGACGTTAAACATATTAAAGGATTTTTTTTTTGAAAAAATGGACATAGCAGTTAATTTTAATAGTGTTTGCCTTTATAGAGAGAGAGACTGTTTTAAAGATGTAATGGGGCAGGAATAAGTTTTATCTGAGACTTCTTGAACTAGGAGTGAAAGAAGGCCTCCCTAGCCATGGCTGCCACCTGCTGCTTGAAGCTGTAGTCTAGGAGGTCCCAGAAATTGTGTTCAATCTCTAATCTACAAGTGGGAGGGTTGCCCATTCAGAGTTAATGTCACGATATTTCCTGTATGCAAAGCAACATCAGTCTAGGAAATGGCTAGGCTGAATTATCAATCTATAGTACAGTCACAGACTAGCAAATAAAAGTATTAAAACAATAATAATAGTAAAAAAAATAAAAGTCCAAATAATATATTGTAATTGGTGATGAATTATCATTGGGCGGTTAAAGTTTGCCTAATTTTACATACAGCATAGCAAAAATTGGCCATATTCAGAGAAACTACTTCATACTGATCTGATTAGTTGCACATAAAAAAGATCAGTGTTTCCCAGATATTCCCAGATAGGTAAAGTGTTATAAATTGAGTCATTAAAGAACATGCAGTATAGCAGGACATGAGTTACAGTTCCAGTGGCCTTTTGTCCACAGGGGCACAGTCTCAGCTCATATAGCATTTTTTTTCTATCCGCCCCTCAAAACAGCTGTGGGAAGGCTGAATTACCCTTCATGATAATGTTCTTGCTTTATATGGCACTTTCTTAAAAAGAAATCAGGTAAAATGTGAAGTTTGATTTCCCCTGCAGCTTGAGCCTAGAGAAATCACCTGTTATTGGGAGAGAGGTATAGTGTCAACTAAAGCCCACAACCATCAGCCTTGTCAAGGGTTCAGTGGAAGCCTCTTCCTCATCTATGTTTTCCCCATAATGCAATGCTATTTTGGAGTAATGTATATATTGTCAGGAAGAAGAAGAAAAGCAAAATAAAATTGGTCTCTGTCTCTGTCTCTCTGTCTTTGTCTCTCTGTCTGTCTCTCTCTCTCTCTGTATGTGTAAGGCATCTATGATTAGAGAAGTAAACTTATAGGTGTTTAATTTAAAAAAAATCTAAAATATATCAGCACAGGGATGTGGTGTAGGAAAGATCATTTAGTAGGACTGCTGCCACTGCAGAGAAAATCTACCTCCATTTTGCCCACAACTGGTCTCAACTATTATATTGAAGCATCAGTATAGGTTGTGCATGGCCTCTCCTGTTTCTGATGTCTCAGATAAATATAACTTGTTTTCATTATCTTATTAAAGATTATCTTGGAGTAAAGTGGAATGCTGTTTAATACTGAACTAATAAAGATCAGTAAGGGCAACTTCTGTCTTCTATCAACATAGATAAAATTTATCACATTATTTTTTGGGGGAAATCTTCCATTTCAAATTGACAACTCACATTGACATCCCCTAGATTTGCCTTCAAGTGAGCCAGGATACATGAGAAGAAATTACTCATCTGAGCAAGCTACCACCTGTGGAGACATATGCTGCTGTCATTTGCATGCTACTCAACAGTCCTTATGTCTGAGAAATTCTGTCATCGAGAGAGAGATTTGAGCAAATGACAGGATCTCCATCTAACAGCCCAGTAAATTCAGTGCACCAAAAATTACATGTAAAAAACAAAGAGGGACTATGGCAAAGGAAGAGAGGACTACGTATATAATCCTTTATCTTTATTATTATCATCATTTTCTATCCTTGATTTTATGTTCTATCCTTAAATTGTTCTGCTGTCACTAAGTCAAGCTCAATTTACAGGTCTGCTGATCGGGCCTTGAGAAATATATCGTTCTTTTCATGACATAAAACTATATTGGTGCCAATGTATATGTTTGGCAGGATCAAGTAGCAATCTTCTCTTGGCTCAAGCTACAAGGAGGAATCAAGCTTCATATTTTCCCCAATTTATTTTTAATAAAGCACCACACACTATAAAACAACAACATCATAATTCACGA
This sequence comes from Oxyrhabdium leporinum, assembly GCA_032468155.1. NCBI lineage: Eukaryota > Metazoa > Chordata > Lepidosauria > Squamata > Cyclocoridae > Oxyrhabdium > Oxyrhabdium leporinum. The sequence goes on from JANHFL010005920.1 coordinate 31,257, forward strand.
TAATTCAGCCTAGCCATCTCCTGGACTGGATATTGCTCTACATACAGGAAGGATTGTTTTGCTGCATGGTTGGGAAGGTTTCCATGGTATTGTACTGCCCCTCTCATTCACACACACATGCAACTGTGGTTTAGTGAGTTTATTAATATTCCCCAGCAATTCCCTTCACCAAAACCCCAAACTTGTCCCAATGAAGTCTGGCTATGAGCAGATCAAGGTTAATCTACTGAGCAAGGGCCCAATAGTCCACAAGGAACTTGAAAATTGCTCAAACAAAATAACTCCACCAGACAAACTTAAATCCACACACAAGAGAGCTCACGGAGGAAGAAAAGTTCAGAGTCTTCAAGGCACAGTTCCAAATATGGTGTCAAGCCAGTGAAGCAGGAATCACAACGATCAAAGAAACAGCTAGAAAACAAACACGTTCCCAGCAATGCCTCCATCTGTCTGCTGTGGTAAAGAGCCAACTTCCAGTGAAATCCGTCAAGATGAGTGGAATCCTCTTCTCTCGAGTAGTCTGGCTGACCTTCTCTGCTCCTGCCTTTTCTCTGCCCTACGTGTTCTCAGATGAGGGTGCAGAAGGCAGTTCCTCCTCCTCTTTGCTGGCTATTTGCAACTGGAAACTTTCTCTAGCTAAAGCCTCCTCAAAATCCCTTATGGACAGTCATTTAGTGCCATCAATCAACTCAGCTCCTGATGTTCCAGGAATGGGCTCATCTTCCCCTGAGTTGACATCTGAGGAGGTATCTGGGAATTGTCCAAAGGAGACATCACACTTATTCCACAAAGCATGCTGCTCAGTCAATTCCAAAACCTTGTATTTGAGTTGGCTGAATGTCAGCACTGACCTTGTTTCCGAGGTTCATTTGTACATTTTAAAGGTATAGGTGTACTTTTTGCTTGTCAAAATTCTCCTTCCTTTCTGGGATACAAAAAAGGAATTGTATACAGGTACGATAGAGTTCTTCATACTAGGCAATGGATAGGAGTTCTCTCCAATTCACATTCAGTCTAAGAAAAAAGATAAAAGTGAGGAAGCAAATCAAACTGGATTGAATTTTCCACAACTTTTGAAGCTTTGTGCTAAATGGAACTACCTTCAACTCCAGAAGAATCTTCCGAAAAGGTACACAGGTTGTTCATATTTTTAAGATGTCCTAGACTTTATTTTTACTCCTTTTCTTATGTATGTATAGTATGTACATTAAAGCCAGGCTCCGGTACTCCCCTCCTCTCCTCCCCTCTCCTCTTGTCTTGGAAAGGCCTGAAAACAGTGCAGTTCGATCATGCAGGGATACTTTGAAAAGGTAACCAGATTGCTGTCAGGTTCCTAGGCTTAGTTAAAGCTGCAAAGGAAAACAACAGCAGCAGCTAAATTTAAGTATACAAAGTATTTTGTCTATGTACATATGTCAGTAACATTTCCCCATCCTATACTATACATTTGCAGGCAATTTATAAAATTGAGTGGGGAATACTATCCAGCCTTTAACATGTACAGTTTGGCTGCTACAACTGATTGGGTTGTCATTCAGCAGGGTTTGGCAAAAATAGAATTAAAATCAGTAATCTGTTTTTTTTTAATGAATAAAATCTTAAAAGATCAACAAGCCACATATATGTGTGCATTTCTTTGCTATGCTTTCCAGGAAAGAAGCAGATTGTTTTTCTTCAGAAGAATAGGCAACTTGGTCCCCTCTGAATTTGGACTTCAGCTTCTACTAATTGTAGCTAATGTGGTCAAGTATTAGGGACTCTGGGAATTGTAGTTCGTAAACATCTAGAATGCCCATGTCTTAGTCTCGTTCTGCACTGTGCAATTCCTGTGAAACTGTCTTACCTACATGGCAAGATTTATGATGACATTTTTATGCTTAAGTGGAAAAATGTACTTTGAACATTTAAGAATGTTTTACATAAATGAGATATGGAGAGAAGTTGAAGCTTCAATGCCGTAGGCTCAACTTGTGTTTAAAAATACTTCTTGAAATTAAACTCATTTTGGAATGATATAGTACTTGAGATTTTTTTTTTATATCTGCTACATCAAAGGCACTGCCAATAAGCCAATACAGTAAGATTCTCTAGTGTGAAATGGTTTAGGTTTTGCAAGTGGTCAGCTGTGCATTTAGTCAAAGTCAGTCCTTTGATATCAGAGTTGCACTTCCTTAATGGCAATCCATATGCAAAATTAATTAACATTCAGAGAGGAGCTCCATTTATCATGATGATTTATATGCATGCTAATCTCAGTGCAGAATGACTCTAGTGAGACAACTACATGTTGTCTTTGCCAAATACTATCACTTCCAAATGGGATCTAAAGTTCAACCCTGAAAATTAGTTTAATAAAGATTGCAGTTCTAAACAAACTGACTTGAAAATAAATCTGATTTAAACCAGTGGGGCTCTCTCCTAATAAGACACTGCAAGTACAAATTCAAGAGAATTTATTTTTGAGTTCTAGAATGGTACAGGTTATAGTTGCAAACAGTTCATAGGGCATAACCTTTCAAAAACAATGAGTCCACAATTCTACACAGGTTTCCTTGGGAAAAAAATATACAAAGAATTTGAATAGAATTCTTTTTAATCTGCAGAGGACATCATTGCGTTACGATTTGGAATATAATAGTTTTATTGACAAAACCAGGGTTGATTCTCTGAATCACATCTGATTCTCATATGAAAGCATATAAGGATGTCCTCTTTGTGATGTAGTTTTTGTATTTTTCCAAAACTGCCTGAAAACTGATGAACTGCAGATACTCAAGTAGTCCAACACAACAATTCTGCTCACTCTTCACTTGAATATCATGGTGTAGATCTCCAAAAGTCAGCTTAGCTCAACCATCTTCACAGTCTGCTCACAAAACCAATCTACTCTTTTCTTACTCGGTGTGTGCTACACTGATCCTGTACTCCATTTTGCAATTCTGGCAAAAAGCTGGTCACTGACTATTTCACAGCAAATCCAATAAAACTTCATAATTCTTCCTAGTAGATTAAAAGGAGTTTGTTTCAAAATGTCAATTTTGAAAGTTTAAGATGATCTCCAAGCCAGTCCCAAGCATCATGCCATATGTAACTTCATTCTACAACCCCATTCTCGAGGAAAAAGTTGTTAAGGATTAAAGGAAATCCATCAATATTTTATTTCAGGAACATAACAGCTTCAGCTAAAAATGTAATGAGAAAAAGGCAATAACCACTGCAATTTGTGCTTCATAAATTGTTTAGCGCCAATATGTTTTATGAGATTTAAATTTTAGAAACAGCTAGTGAAGCTTTACCTATGGTGCTCTGGGCACCCCGTTAAATATTTGCTAAAAAAGACTTGCATAATTCTTGCCATTCTAAATCAACAATTGGCACTCTCTAGTAATTGGAAAATAGTGGTGGAAATAAAACCATATTATTTGGCATTTTTGTCTTATTAGGAGAAAACTAATCTTGCTATTTCAAGAATCCATTTCTAAATGTTAACTATTCTACATTCAAATGTTGATAATTATGCTGGTATATGACCATAAGATGTTTTTTGTTTGATTTGAATGTCAGGATAGGTTTGACTGTTTTATAATATTATAAACAATATGGTAGCTATATTAAATGCCCCTTCCCAAGATTGATATGCAAAGCATAATTGTATTTGCTACTATTGCAACCCTAGAAGAATAGAGTTGGAAGGGACTTTGGAGGTCATCTGTTCCAACTCCCTGCTCTAGCAGGAGACCCTATATCATTTCAGACAAATGGTTATCCAGTCTCTTCTTAAAAATATCCACTGTTGGAGCTCCCACAACTTCTGGAGGCAAGCCGCTTCACTCATTGATTGTTTTCACCATTAAGAAATTTCTCCTTAGTTCTAGATTGCTTCTCTCTTTGATTAGTTTCTATCTGCTGTTGCCTTTTGGTGCTTGGGAGAATAGGTTGACCCCCTCTTTTTTGTGGCAGACCCTCAAATATTGGAACACAGCTATCATGCCTCCCCTGGTCCTTCTTTTCACTAGACTAGACATATCCAATTCCTGCAACCGTTCGTCATATGTTTTAGCATCCATCCCCCTAATGATTTTTTTGTTGCTCTTCACTGTACTCTTTCCAGAGTCTCAACATCTTGAATGTTACTATTACAAATACCTCTCTGTATTATCAGCAACAAAAAAATTAACATTTTAGCATGCATTTTTAAAATAAAAAATGTACATTATGAAATCCAATCTTTATTTATTTATAAATTTTACAGATCACTTCCATCTAAAAAATTCTAAGTGACATTGAAGTGTAGCAGAATAAAAACATTTTCCCAGACAGTATAACTTTTATTAAAAGTTAAACAAATATATTAAAAAAACACCAGTTAAAATATAAGAACAAAAGTAGTTACCTTAAAAATATAGTTGAGAATTGCATCATAATATTTGGGAGATATGAAGTCTAGTAGATAATTAATATCTAGGCTATGAATTTGTGTAAAAAAATGTTAGATCTAGTTAGGAAATATGGCAAATTGAAAGTATTTAATTTAGTCTTATTTAACCTGATAAGTTCCAGATGTGCTCGGATGACAAATCCCCATGTATTAGCTGGAAATTGTCACTGTAGGACATATGTAGGGGATCACATTGGGAAGGCAATTCTAAATCATCAAACTTGCTTAGGATTGTTCAGAAAAAGCCAAAAACTTTGAAAAGCAAAATAAATCAACATGCTTATATTGCAATTATATCTCTCAATGGACTTTACTTCACCAAAGAACTAATAAACAATAAATATACATTTTAGCAAGATAATTTTGTGCCACTGCAGTGAGTTAAGAAATCATCTGAACCTTATATAGCATTACATAAAGACTAAAATCACATTTTTTCTATAATTATAACAATGAATACAAAATTGTCCATATTGTATTGATATAATTTCTTTAAGTACTAGCCATTATTTTACCCTACTGTCTACAAAACCTTTAAATGTTCATTGCCTTTTTAAAGCTACCTATCTTGTTTAATTTCTATTTTGCATCTCCTTTCTTGTAGGAAACTGAACTGAATTTAACCATAAAAGACAGTCAGGTTTTTTTTGTTATAATCTATACTATTTTTTTAATAAACATCTACTTTTGCAAAGAGGTAGATTTCTTATCTGAATATACTTGTTGATTGATGGATCATATGATAATACTTGTTGATTAATGGATAATATGATTACACTGCTGACTTTTCAAAATAAACATCAACAATAGAGCATCACATATCATCAGTGGAGTAAGAACAAATGGCATTTTGTGTAACTGTGCTACTGTGTGTAATACTTTTGTCTCTGTCAATAATACAGTTGAGAACTAAGGTGCTAAAAATCAGCATAATGTATTACATAGACACACACAGACACACATAGACACAAGTACATATACATACACACACACATACACAAACACACACACATGCACAAAGAGAAGACAATTTAAAATTCTGGTTGATAAATTGATGTGTGAACAGCCTATACAAATGGGCAAATTTATCATTGCTTTCCTCATATTATATTCTAATCAACTATTTTCTCTTTTGTGATGAAAGAAAATGAATTTTATAAAATCCTAGTGCATATTTCTTTCCTTTTTGGAAATGAAGAGTAATAAAAAATAAAGGGAGAATATTATCAAAAAGAACATTTTCAGTCATTCCTGATTTCCAAGTAATCAAATACAGCAGTATACTGGTGATATTTTTATGGATTAAACTAGTGAGAATTTAGAGCCAAAGCTATTTGCTTGCTAGGGAGCAAGGAAATGATTGACATTGAAAGCGACAAGCCTGAATTTTGTGAAATCTGTTAAGCAACGAAAATGAGTTCATAATTAGTTATAGGCAAGTAAAAGCAAGATTCTAGCATGCCTTTAAACTCGATGTTATTTATTGGTTTCCTTTTCTTTGCTTAGTTAATAAAACTTTTGTCTCCTGCTTTTGGGGGAGACCTTTGAGGTGATTTACATTCAATAGTGTGTGGCAGTGCATATACACCATTTCCTCCCAAATCAACGCACAAGCTCTTCACAGCCTCCCGATGCCCCAAGGATGTTCTTCATGAATTTTACTGATCAGCAATTCTTCAGGCAGTTTCACTGGCAGCCAGCAGAAAAAGCCAAATTGGCCAGTCACAGCCAGTCCTGGTCTTCTGGTTCATTGGCATAGCAGGCAGTTTTAAGGGGGGGAAATGTCTGGGGTTCTGGGAGAAGAACTGAGACAACTTGATTGCCCCCTTTCCATTAGCTGTTGAGCTGAAATGAAATAGTGCCTAGGTTATGTGGCTGCTGCCATTGTTCTCTCATTTTTGTAGAAGCAGCTAGAAAACTAAGATGTTTGACCATATGGCATCCTCACCTTGTTTGTAGTCATCCATCTTAAAGGTAAAGGTTTTCCCTCTCCAGTCATGTCAGACACTAAGGGACGGTGCTCATCTCTATTTCTCTTTTTTATTCTTTAAACATTTCATTAGATTATAGAATAAAATACAAATGTATGAAAGCAAATAATAGGACCCAGTGGGAAGGAAAAGGGGAAAGAAAAGGGAGGAAGGGAGGGAGAAAAAAAAAGGGGGGTAGACTTCCAACTCACTCTGTTGCAGCATTATCATCAAACCTCAACTTTTTACTTTTCCAAAACCATATAAACTAGCCATTTCTATAACAACAATTCAATCTAATCAGTAAAACCCAAAATCAAAGTTTCATTTTTTCCCCCACCTCAAGCACAAAGTCCAGAAGCGGTCTCTGTAGCAACAAAAGTACTTATATTCTTTTCTTTAATAAAAACAGTCAATTTAGCTATCTCTACCACTCATCTCTGTTTCTTAACCGAGGGAACCAGTGTTGTCTGAAGACACTTCTATGAACATGTGATCACCATACCTATATGCCAAGGTACACAGGACACTGTTACTTTCCCACCGAAGTGGTACTTATTTACCTACTCAAATTTGCATGTTTTTAAGCTGCTAGGTGGGCAGGAGTTGGAGCAAGTAACAGGGACTCACCCCATGCATGATCCTTGGGTCTCGAACCTGGGCTGTCAGCTTTCCAGCTGATGAGCTTAGTATCTTTAGCCCATCTTGCTGAGTCATTATTGTATAACTATGGTTTGTTGAACAAGTAGAAATAAGATAAATTCAGTGGAAGGAATGGCTGAATTCCTTCAAAGTTCATTTTCCTTTCTTTCTAAGTTGCTGTTACATAGATGTAGATTGGTTAGAAGGTAGTGCACACAAAGCAGGAAGAAAAAGTCATGAATGGACAAACCATATATTTCATTTTACATTCCACATTAAATTACACACAGATTCAATAAGTCAGCCATCAATTATGGCTTTAAATGTAGTTTAATGTCCTAAATCAGTGTTTCTCAACCTCATCAACTTTAAGCTATGTTGACTTCAGCTCCCCAAATTCCCCAGCCAGCATGCCCTAAAGTAATCCTAAAATGTTTGCAGACATTCTCACTCCACTTTGTTCAGAACGAAGAAATAAGTCTACCTAAAAGTATTATAGCTTAGTGTACTGATGGTATCTCTGATCTTAAAAGCAGTATCCAATAAAGCAAAGCATGTTGTAGAAAATTACAAATACAATTCCTACTCCTCTCACCTGACTTGTTATATTTTGTATATAGTAATGAATAAAAAGGATGGTGTTGTAGTGGAGAATATATGCAAATTGGTATTGACTTATTGAGTTCTTGCTGTTCTCTGAGTTGTTTCTCTTCAGGTAGATGCTTCATTTCCCCAGTTTAGGTAACGTCACCAGTCATGGAGGAATGGAGTGTGCTGACTTAAATGTGGCAGCTTGTGTTATTAGCCTTGACTGAGATGTTGTTTCTTCCTTGATTGCTTTTGTAGTGGGATAGTGTTTCTTCATTGATTGCACTTGTTTATCTGGTGCTAGTTCCTGCTTATCTGGGCTTTGGTTAATGGGTGATGAGGAAAGATGTGTTTAAGTCTGTTTGACTCTTTTCTTGAAGGTACCTATCCTGGTAATGAAACATCTGTATCTGAAAGAGAAGCGACTCAGAGAACAACAAAAACCCAACATATCACAGCCACTTAGATGAGATGGGCAGTGTAGAAATGTGATAACGAATTGTAAGAATAGCTGAGCTATGAGAAGTCCTCAACAGCCAATTAAAATAGCAATACCTTTGCATTACTCATTCACATTTGCTCTATAGCCTTGGAGAAGTCAATCAGTTCATGTGTTGAACTGTAGTGAAGTCTCAATTTGTCTTGACAGACGTGTAGGTTGACAAGTCCCTCAAATCAGATTGAAAGCACCAGGTCCATTTCTAAGCATGTTTCTAAATCACAATCCTACTAATACAGTCCTCCGGATGTGGTACACTTTGGCTGATGTGGGTATATTCATCTACTAAAATATATGTGGGAATGTGCAGAACGCTCTTGATTTATCTTTTTGCATATTGACGGAAGGAAGGAAGGAAGGAAGGAAGGAAGGAAGGAAGGAAGGAAGGAAGGAAGGAAGGAAGGAAGGAAGGAAGG
>JANHFL010005921.1:0-11154 GCA_032468155.1 Oxyrhabdium leporinum
TGTAGGGATCTCTTTGTTTTTCCACTGTTGTATAAACACAATTTCCACCCAGTCACATGATCAAGCCATGCCCACAAAGCCACGCCCACAAAGCCACACCCACAGAACCGGTAGTGGAAAATTTTAGATTTCACCACTGGTTCCTTTGCTTTGCTGGATTGCACGCAGTCTGAGCCTGCTGAGTGTGTGTGTGCATGTGCACCTTGCTCTGGGACTTGCCAAGAACGTGAGAGTGTTTGGGAAATTTTGGAGCATTAAAGGGGAATTTGAATTCTCAGCTGGCTGTGTGGCCTTTGTGCCTTGTCCCAGGTCATCACATTCTGTAATGACCAGCACTTAAGCCAATTTTTATTTTTGATTGTGAAAATTATGAACAAGTGGTTTCAAAAATTAGAATAGAAATATTGAGGGTCAGGGCCATGGAGAAGGAAACCAGAAGAGGGTCAAAGGGTAATTTCTAGATGCAAAACCAAATAAAATAGAAGCACATACTGTGTGTTGAATAAACTAACTTTTATACTAAAATTCTTTGTATATTTTTGGAAAGCAGACATTTGGTTATTAATAGTGCTCCAGCAAGTGAAACCTAATGCAAAATTGTGGGATAGATTATGTCATGAAAGAACCTTTATGTTATGCACCACATATAAGTACTGTTCATCTCCTTTCCAGTTCTAACTACTTGTTTTTAGTCTCCTCAGAAACATCATTTCTATTACTCAGTCTGCATCTAGCCTTTAGGAAAATAGCTACATTTTCTGTCAGATTGAAATAAGTTCCATTAAAACAGGAATAAATTGTAGCAATCTACTTCTAACTATTTCTTCTAAGAAGAGAAATGACATCTTGAATTTCTTACTTGCGTAAGGAAAATGATTCACTTTCCCATTTATAATACTAAAAATCAATGCATGACAGTAATGAGGCATTCATTTCATTTAGGTTTAGATTTCTTGTTTTCTGTTTTTGAAAGTAAGACTAGTTTATAATGTTGATGGTTCTTAGTTACTTTTACCCTTGCATTAAAACATGACTGTAAGAATTAAACTTGTTGATAAAGTTTATTCAGCATAAGCACAAAACATGGCTAAAGGAAGCTTGCAAGTAGACCAGAATTTCAGGGAAAGATGAGGCTCGGTTAAGTTTGTTTGTGGTCATTAAACCTCTTCCCTAATTTTTTAAACTAGCAGGATATTGGTGGTAAATTGTTCCTCTTATCTGTTTGGAAACGGTTGTAATGTCCTAAAGGAATTCCTCACCATCTAGTCAGAGCTGAAGAAGTTTCTTGGATGAGAAGTGAAATGTCTTCAAAGAAAAACAAGGAAGTCCAGTTGCCTCTTTAAAAAGCACCTTTGGAACAACCACACGACTACGAGAATCTCCATAGATATTGGTTGTAACGTGTGGCAGGCGGATATATATAGGAAACTGCTTTCCATCAAGTCAGCTCATTGGTTACTCTAATCAACATTATTATTAAGCACCTTGTAGCATATTCCCAGTTTTTCACAGGTAAGTTTGAATCTAGTTCCACTGCTAATATTGGACGTCAAACCTGAGGCTTTTTACTTGTAAGCTATTTCTTGTTACCTTGAGCACTTAATACATGAGAACAGTGTTCTGGTGATATACATCCTCAGAATTTCTAGTGATAGTGAAAAGTTTAGGCAGATGACAAGCTGCATCTTTATGATTGAAAGGATCTCTAAGAGAATGATTAACCAGCCATGGGGAATTCTGGGAGTTGAAGTCCACACATCTTAGAGTTGTCAAGGTTGAAAAATGCTGCCTTAGATAGATACCATCTTGCAGTGAGCCTATTGTTTGAGTCCACCTGATCACACCACTTAACGAGAGAGTTTTAGGATGTACCAAAGAAAATTAAAGGACAGTCTTCCTTAACCATCATCCCCAGCTATGGGTCTGGTTTTATGTCCAAATTATTTTAAAAACTAAATGAAAGAGAAGGAATTGCTCATATAGGAGAAAAATAAACAACGAACAAGGGAGGGGGAGACAAGCAAGATAAGACATTTAAATCAATGGCATCACTTCCTTGGTCTGGTCTTAGCAGATGCCATTTTGAATCAGGTTCTGTCCTTCCTTTATCAATCTTTTTTTTTTATTGTTCAAAGAAAGCGAAGAGTCCTTAGAACACATTTCTTCCTTTCCAGCAGTTACGGCTGCTGTAAAAGAGCAGGGGTCTTTTCAATCATGAAAGAGTTGCCCTTTCCCCTTCCAAAAACTTTAGCTCTTACCAATGAAGATATGGCTGAGATACAGAATGTATATAATCAGTACCTAGACCTTATCTTTGAAGTCCTCAGAGTTACAGCATAAAGCTTTAAGTATAGAGTCTTTTCCTTCATTCAATCTCAGTATCCATTTAAAGCAGAAACCCAAACATTCCTTCTCAATGTTATCATAGATCCCAAAGTTCTCACCACAGGCCTCTTATGGGTGAAAATGTCCAAATGCAGGTCCTGTCCTTAAGGCCAGAGTTTTCCTCCCTATATTGAACGGATCATGCAAGGCTTTGTTCTTTTCTATTTCTATCACTATTGTTCCTACCTGCTGCTCAATCTGCATTTCCCCATTGTTCTAAGCTTATTATTGACTACTAATTATATCAAAAATTACAGTTTCCCTCACAGATCTGACAACAACAAAAATGTTACTTGTGTAAATTGCATCAGATTTGCCTTGAATTCCCTGCTAGGTGAAAGTCTAAACATAGCTTTAAAAAAAGAATATTAAGCTTTCAAATAAAGAAAGAATATTATATGAGTATTGCTGAAGGAAACATTTTTCAGGAAATATTAGTTCTCCATTTATTTGTAAGCCTGAGACAAAAGATTGAGTTATGTTTGGGTGATATAAATTATTAAAAGTTATTGTTGCACTCCTTGTACAGATTTTACAGCCACAGAAAGCATACTTACTATAAGGCAAATGGCAAAAGAAAAATATGCTTTGTTCATGTAAAAACAAGGCAGCACTTGGATAGCATGATTGTGGCTACCATCTTGATAGTTTTTTACCTGTTTCTGCAGACACTATTGATGGAAGTACTAATATTTTACTGAAGACCCTTCTGATAATCTCAAGCAGTCTCTGGAAACACAAAATGAAAATCATTGTCCTAAAATCCGTAATTCTTTTGAAGCTTTGGAGGGACCCAGAGGTTCACAGGAAATGAGAATTCTAACCCTCTGAATGGGATCACATACCTGAACAATGAGTAATTTATACTCAAATCCTTTCGGTTTGCTTTAAGAAACTTAGATATATTATTTTACAAATATGCTTCATAAAATGAAAAGAGAGCTCCCCTTCAGATGTCTCAAGCTAAGTGCTTCACTCTCAGTAATGAAGAAGAGGAAAAGCTTGATGAGCTTATGCACACTAATAAATCCAAGACAGAGAAGAAGGGGCAATGGTTTCTTCCAAATTCCAATGGCTTAGATTGAACCATTACTAATTACTTAGCAAGAATAATGAGCTTTTAATTAATGGATTTGCTCCAGTTCATTTCTAAACATACAGACAATAAATTTCAGAAGTTTGGAAACAGGGATAGGTGGGATTCATGGAGATCTTAAAATGCTGAATGTTCAAAATTTTAAGTTTAGCATTTATGAGAACTATTGTTATTTCTCATGAAACCAGAATTAAGGCCTTAGAAGGAAAGGTTTAAATCTCACAATAAACTCAATACGAATCTACAGGATGGAAGCCTCACATTATATATCAGAAATAACTTAAAAAGGAATTCACCTGCATTTGTATATTGAGCTACAGAAGCATTTGTTAGATTGCATGAAAGAATGTATTCAGGTATCATTGCCAGTCAGTTTTAAGCTTAATATAACAGATGCTTCCTCTATTAATTATCAGTTTTATTATTTTTATACTGAACTATATGAATTAGGGACTTTTGTAACTGAATAACAATGTATGCATTTCCTGAAAAATATTGAAATAGAAGAGATTTCCTATAAAAATATAAACTGGCACAATCGTTGACATTAGGAGAAAATTGCAGGAACAAGTCAGTCTATAAGATCCCAAAAAGCCCCTGGATCAAATGGATTTCCATTTGAATGGGATAACTTCAATCATTTAATGTCTGTATATTTCTTTTTTATTTTGTAAGCATTATATTACATGGATATTAAAGTTGGGGGAGTGGCCTACTAGATGTGTAAGTTATATTCCAGTACCTTTGCTCAACTATAGCTAAGATACAAATTAGAATAGAATACCATCTAGAATCCAGCCACCTTATTCTGAATTTATATATAATAATATCTGCCTGGTGACTGATATTGTACATGATGCAAAAGTCTTTGATATGGTTCAAATAAAATTTATGAATTGATTTTATGCCATCCAAAGTCACTTTATAGAAGAGATGGGTGGCATAAAAAATTAATAAATAAAAAATAAGTAAATAAATAGAAAATGAAGTGTATTCCAAGTTACCACCATCTTTTAGTTGCTGGATTTCAACAAGATATCATTACCCAGTGCTTTAACGCAGTGGTTTGAGTTAGTACAAATAGATTAATCTATCAATCTGTCAAGTTATATGATGGCTCCCATTGCTTGCTTGCTTTCACGTCAGAAGCACAAAGGCACTTCTGGGGTGAAAGGATTAGCCAGTGACATCATTATTGCTCAGGAGGTGCCTATTTGGGGGATCCTTTCATATCCCTTTTATGTTGCCCACTGAAGTGATATTGGTGGTTGCCCACTTTTGAACTGCTGGGTTGGCAGGAGCTGGAGCGAAAGACAGGAGCTTAATCCATCACACAGCAGCATTCGAGTCTCAAATGTGGGCTTGCTGATTATCAACCCAGCTTTCCAGCCACGTGAGCCATCATGCTCCTCATGGCACCTTAGGCACCTTAGTTTCATTAATCTTCGATTTTTCTCTTGGACCATTGGTTTCTATTTGATAGCCTCAAGCCATTACGGGTATTAGGCAGTTGGTGTTCAGTATAATTTGATTTTATTTGCTGATAGATAGTTTGGATAATTATGCAATATCATTACCAAAAGTTATTGAAGTTGTGCAGCAATATGGTTCATGCAAGTAGTCCTCAATTAGTGACCACAATTGGAACTTACAACTCAGTTGTTAAGTGAAGAAGTTGCTGAATGAAAGTGTGACTATGCCTAGGTTCTTGCTTCAGCTTTCCTCTGCAAAAGGTTAGAGGTGTGCAAGGACTGAGATTAGGATTTACAATGTATAAGGTGTCTGTAAAAGATTGGTTTTATACCTTTCTCAAAATATATCAGAATATATTGAATTAAGTATGTCTAAATGGATAGATGCAATTTTAGTTGACATAACTCAATGGTTAAAATTTTCATTAAGGCTCTGGGGTAAGATTAATGTTATTAACACGAATATTACATCAAGATTAATGCATATTTTAAGAGGGATTCCAATGTTAATCCTTATTAGATACACTTTATACAGACAGATAAGTTAATGAGAACATTTTAATGGCAGGTTAAAGCCACTCAAATATCTTTGGCCAAACTGATGTTACCTTATGATGATGGCAGTTTTAACCTTATTAAAATTTCAATTATATAATTGGGCTTTTCCTTTAGCATCTATGGCTTTTGGGAAATGAGACCTTCTATGAAATTACTCTCTTTGGGGGGGGGGGCAGTACGAGTAATATAACGCTTTTGAAATCATTGCAAATTTTAGAGCATATTAAACAGGGATCTTTGTTTCCAATCTTGAAAGCTGCCGGGCACATTTGGTTATATGCGAATTGCATGAGAAATTGATGTTATATAATAATCCACATTTGAAAATAGCAGAAAGAAATAGACGAACAAATGATCCATGATCCTTTGAATCACTTGATTTCTAATGGTTGTTTTCAAGACCTTGATATTAAATTTTGAATATGACTCATATAGATTTGCTTGGAAACATATGTTCATACAATTGAAATATATTTTGATTTATGGAGGGAAAAAAACCCTTGACCTGAAAGGTTGCTTGGTAGCCGTAAAATGGCTTCTGTTTGCTAAAGAGCAGTGACCTATTGCAAAGACGCACAAATATAGGTACGTCTTAGGCAGCTTGGTAAAGCAGAAATGAAACCTCAAGGAACAGTTGTGAAAACAGGGAAGGCAACCCTCAACCTGCAAATGCTTGCTGGATTAAGGCTATTAATAAAAAAGGGAAATCAGGTTGCTAGGAAATGGGATTTAGTTGCTATGAGGTGCTGCTCTGGCTCATATAAACAGGATCACCATATAAGCTTTTGCCTTCCACCTCATTATTGGACAGAATCTTGTATTCTTCTCAGCACAGTTCCAATGAACTTGACTCAAAGCAGTACGATTATGTATTTGTTGAATTTGTGAGTGACTGTCACCCTTTACCAAAACCAGTACATGCATAGCTCTAATCCTTCACAAAGGAAAGCTGAAGCAAGGCTGTGCTTGTCTCTTTAGCTTCCCAGCCTAGGGGCAAGCCACAAGCCTTTGACCAGTAGTTCAGATTGTAAAGGAGGTGGAATATGTGCTTACCCACTGGCTGCAAAAGTACACGCACACACACACACACACACACACACTATATATATATATATGGTAAATTCTGAGATCTATATACAATATATTTTTCAGAACTGCTGCCAAGGTGTTTTATTTCATACAAGTGCATTTGATTTCTGTTTCTATATGAAGAACTTTTGATTTGTCTCTATTACATTTCAATTTGCTCTTTTCCTCACGCTCATCTATACAAGGGTGTGAGACAGGAATGCTTCAGCTTTTCAGATGAAAAGAACTGGAGTTATTGTTCCTTTTTTAAAATACATAAGTTTCATGCCTATCTCAGGTCTTACACTACAGTTTTTGGTTTTTTTTCCTACTCTTAAATGCTTTTAAAGCCACCAACTGTCAAGTGCCAGGGAGATTAGGAGATTCAGGCAATTCAAATGAGTATAAAGATTTATTACAAGCTTAAACTCTCTACAAGAATCTGACCAACTAATGGTCAAGGGAAATGAGCAGGAGATAAGAAAGGCATTCAAGATCTCTTGCAGGCACACAGGGACTTGTGATTTATGATGTGTTTCATTGTCTGATTGTCCCTCAGGCTCAATCTGGTCTCCTACATTGATTTTTTAACAAACCTGCTACTAAAATTAAGTGGCAACATCAGAGGGCAATCTGCAGAATTGCCCAAAGCAAACTAGCATCACTTCTACTTTGTGGTTACCACTTCCTGCTAATTTTCATGATAAAAAGTAGGCATGAATGATGAGAGGCTGGGATGCTACCTGCCTGTTATCCTGCTAGGAATCCTAATCATGCAAGCCTCTTTGATGGCAAAACTGTGTGTCACACAGCATGTTTACACCCTCTAAATTAGCTTTCTGCTCTCAAATGCAGAAGAAAATGCTGTTGAAAAAGCTAGTTTGTATTTGTAAATGGAACAGAGGATGCTATTTTGTTTGTTGGGTCACTCCAAGATGGAAGACGCCACAGGACGCTTTCTTGGTGAAGGCATCAAAGCAAAGTTCTGTATATGAAGACTCTAGACGCAGTTTCTAGGATCTGCAAGTTGTGTCTGAGACCTTGATGCTAGTCCATGCAGCAATTGTCTGTAAACCCAGCAGATTAGTGTTTATAAAGCGTTCCTTGATATTATATAGCTTCCGAGTTTCCCTATACATCTCTCCATTTTCCTTTTTCTTGTTGTGAGAAAGAATATATACGCTCCTGCCAGAATGTGACGTTGCTAGTCATGGAGCATTTCCCATGCAAATCAAAAGAAAAAACGTTTGCTGCTGAAACCAGTATGTGCACCACCGGTGTGATGTTTCTCGTGTAACAGCTTGTGTTGTTCTTATTAAAGGTATAACAGCACCAAGCATTGTACTGGGGCTGTGAAGTAGAAACTAATTATCTCTTAACAATTCCGCCTGCCTATTTCTCGCATGGACAGTCATGGGCTGCCTTCAGAGCCAAGTTCAGGCTTAAGGAACTTCAATTGGCCCAGGGATGTTTTGTTATAGGCTATATAAATAAAGATACCAAAAGAATAATAAAAATAAAAATAAGAGCGCTGCCACATTTTATATTGCTGCATCTGCATTTTAGAGTTAATTATTTGGTAGATAACTTCTAGGTAAAGAGACTGGAAAATATAAACTTCAGCTAACCAAAGGAAGCAATTGCTTCTTACTAGGAACTTATGAAACTGTCAACCTGGTTTATTTTTATTTCTCATTTTTCTGATCAAGAATTCATCCTGTCCTATTTCCTTACAACTGAAATATCTGCATTTACATTCATATGCGTTTTCACAAGATTCCTCTTAATAACCATGTTGCATGAGCTATTTTACATTATTATAATATATCTTATGTTTTTATACACATATTCTATCCCTATGGTATGAAATTTTATGGAGATAAACTCATGTAGTTGAAATGTTTTAAATGACTCTTTTTGCATTTTGATTTTACAAATTAGAATGTCGCATGTTAATTTAAAAATGTAAATGGAATAAAATTCACCACCTCCTGAACTGTACTTTAGTAAAATAAGTGTATATCTCTTTTATTGCTAGCTGCTATAAAAGTAGCTTTCTAGAGACAACTTAAACAGTCCTCTGTAAAACTAGTTATTTATATTATATTTAGATAATTCTGTATGATTTTGTACGTGACAGTGGATTGGATTTGGAAAATTCTGTAGGTTCTTTGGGATTTTGTTTTATTTTCTATACTGTTCCCTAAACAGTCTGGATTAAGAGGTCAAATACAGTAGGTAAAATTAGAATACAAAGGAGGTAGTTTAGACCTATTTGATAATGGTGATCTACCTCAGAAGTTCCCAACCTTTTTGGTTTGGTGGACATATTTAAATTTTTGAGTCAATAAAAGTAATGTATCAAACTTGTATACCACTCAGTATCTGAATGATACTGGCCATCTCACAGCAATCAAACAAGTAATGTTCAATAAAATCAATAAAAAATAAAGAGAACCGATGCCAAGTGTGATGAAGCAAGGGGTCTCAATCTCTCTCTCTCTCTTCAAAGAACTTAGTTAAAAGCCAGGCCTTCACTACTCTTCTAAATAATAGCTGAGTGGGAACCATTTGAATCTTAGGGGGAAATCTCATTATTGAGAACAGGTGCTGCTACAGAGAAGGTGTATTTCCAGAGTCCCAGTAGATGATATTGTTTAATCGAAGGAACTTGGATTGTGCCAAGCCTGCAGAATTAAGCAGGGGGTTGGACTAGAAGACCTCAAAGGTCCCTTTCAATTCTATTCTGGTTGATTAATAGTCAGAAGTTGAGATACCACATGACCAGAAGTGATTTTTCCATCCTTTTCCCATTGTTCTTAAGCAAATGCTGCAATTGTTCAGCGAACACATTCATTTAATTGGCATTTTTTTGCCAGAAACTGACAAAAAAAAATGAAGAAACCAATAAAACTCATTGTAAATTATGGTCAAATGATTACAGAACTGTCAGGTGCCAAATACCAAGAAAGACACATTGAGATTCTTCTAAGCAGTTTCCTTTATTGTTCTTCATGTACAGACAAAAATCTTGTCAAAATAGGCTACTTGCACCATAAAATATATACTTTAGGAACTATTAGGGAGGAGCTGTCTTAACTCTCTTTCTCCAACATAAGCTATCTAAACTGCTCTTCTGGAATGCACTCTCTTCCTCCTGGGAATCTGGACAACATTCTATCTCAGGAACACCACAACCCATTGTAAAGCTGTTTCACTCAACAGGCAGCCGTATGACCAATGACTGTAAGTGTATGTAGCAAACCATTTATGATGGCCAGGGTGCTTTATGGGCCACCATAAAATGAAAGCCATTAATTGAGGGCTACCTGTACCTTACATTGTGCCCTACAGGTAACATCTAGCCCCTTGAATCACTTTGAGTATGTAAACTACACTAGTTCTCACAAGGTGGCTGCTTTGGTGCTACAACCACTGAGATAATTTCTTACCAGCTCTTTTTTGAACTTTTCAGTTGTGCTTTACCATCTCAGTCTACATTTGTGTATTTCTGAGCAGGGCACATGCTTTCAACAGTATAGCCATTAATTCTTTTATTCTCTAAAAATGTCTCTAAAACTTTAAGTGGCACACCATTTGGTTGTGGGCATCAGTGGTGAAATCTAGCCAGTTCGGACCGATTCCCAAGTGCCAGTGCCAGTGAATAGTTCAACTAACCGGCAAATATCACCTCTGGCTGGCCCCGCCCCCGCCTGGTTGCCCTGCCCACCTGGACATAGCAGCACAATGTATGGTTCCTCTCTTGCACACCATTGACCACACAGTCTCTGCGGCCTGCATGTCAGTGCCTGCCTCCCTGCCAGTGCCTGTGGCCAACTGATCTGCCTGCTTACAGGTAAGCCTGCCAGTCTCCTGTCTTCCCTACTCCCTTCCACGTGGCACACGGCCTTGCCATTCTTCCCTGCCTTCCCCGTGCTGCTTCCCAGCCGCTTTCCCGCCTTCTGCACTCACCGGGAGGCCTGCCCATCTTCCCTGCTGCTTTCTGCACTCACCGGGACCTTCAGCATCTGAATGCCTGCTGGCTGAATGGAGAAGCCTTTTGCCGATGGCTTCCCGGCCTTCTTCTCCTTGTAGCACTGAGCTGCTTGGGTTTTGAAATGGCAGCTTCTCCAGTAGTCCAACCCCAAGCACTCTTGAAATCCAGGAGTGCTCAATGCTACAAGGAGAAGAGACAGCAGAGCTAAATGCCAGGCTGTTACCTTCCCAGACTCCTAGGACCAAAGCTTCTATTTTTCAGTGCTGGCTGAGGCAGCAGATTGCAGAAAGATAGAACTGTGACTCTGTGAGTCTGCGAGCAACTCAATCTGCCTGCCTGCTTTGCCTTATTTTGGGTAAGTTGCTCTTTTTTATATATATATAAAAATCAATATTTACAATGGTGTGTGTTGTGAGTTAATTTTGTGAGTTTGTTTGCTAGCAAGTTTTATGTTATGAGTTAGCTTGCAAACAAATTTTATGTGACATATTTATATATATATCTCTTTCAGCTGCAGCATGGGGGCCTCGGCTGCAGCACTGCTCCAACCAGCCAGCCCAAGCAGGACTGGCCGCTCC
>JANHFL010005921.1:30022-48697 GCA_032468155.1 Oxyrhabdium leporinum
ATCTACAACAGCTGTTCATTGCTTGATACTGCAGACCAATCTTTATCATTCTGGTGGTTTCTTGATGACATGCAATTACCAAAATTCCTAGATTTCATGCTTGTTGTAGCCCGAACCTGCCTGAAAACTACCAGATTGGCAAAAGCAAGCCCAGACTCCTGATGTTAAGGGTGCTACAGCTAGTGGATATTGCAGTAAGCTTAGAAATCATTTGGGGCTCAATGTAGAAAGCTGATGGGATGAAGAAAAGAAGCAAAGGGATCTTGAAAACAAGATGAGTTGATTTCTTTTTCTTTTCTTTTTTTAGAAAACACAAGCTGTGACTGGAAAGGAAGACAGTTCTACATTAATACTAGTACCCAAATGTGTCGTTTTCTTGAACATTTAATTTAATTTATTTGATTTAGGCTGCCGTCAGACTCCAAACAACCCTGGCTGTTCCTACACGCATTCTTAGATTTCTCTGGTGCAGTGTCCTCATTGTTGTAATCTTTTCTGATTATAGTGTCATGCAAGAAGATGAATTAAGGAAAGTCTAAACAAGAAGCAGTTCACTTGTTTGGAAAACTAAAACATATGGTTTCTAGTAAAGTCAGATAAAATCATTCTTACCTCATCATGTTGCCTATGGTGAGGGAAGCTTACACCAAAGCAAAGTCAGCCAGAAGCATCTTAAACTTCAAGATGCTTGGCAACTCCACTTCAAGCTATCTTTCAAAGTGTTGACCTGAATACTAGCATTTCATATGTAGGAAGATTATCTCAACAATGACTTTTTGCAGTTACTACCATATGGTTTATGTTTCTGTCCTGAGATTAGGTCATAGGCATTTGGTGTCAATGGATCTCTCTCTGTGTGTATGTGTACTGTAAAATGAAGCCTTTTCTTGTTGCCTCTTCTCTTCTAATTATGCCTTGTAAAAATATTTTCTAAGCTACTGAATAAATAAAATCAGCAAAGGAAGGAAGGTTGGGAAAGTGAAATTATTTTTGAAGAGAAATTTGCTTCTGTATTTAAAACATCACTCTCTATAAAAATGTCCTTGATAACAGAAGGTATTGGATGGGCATTCTGCTTCTTTTGATACAAATGAATTACAATGAAGCAGTTATAATTCAAGTAAGACCATATTTTCCCGATCTTGGATTTCCAAGATATGGATTCTTTTAATGCATTATTAATAATAACTGTTCCTCACCATACCTCTTGTGTCTGCTGAATTATTTACCGCGAGGAGAACTTTTGCAAATTTTGTAGATTTCTGTTAGAATATATCAGTAGGTAAATAAAGGGTTATACACAAATACGCACATACACATTTACATGGAATAAATAAATAAATAAATAAATAAATAAATAGATAGATAAATAAATAAGATTTAAAAGCAATGTTATGCAGAGATGGCAAAGGGCCTTTACCATTGATTTATTGTTTATTTATACCATTTATTTATTAGTTTGCTTTTATTATTTTTATAAATAACTCAGCTTCCTCCTTCTATTTTCTTGACATCGACAACCCTGGTAAGGGGAAGTGAGAGAGAGTAATCGGCCCAGTCACCTAGCTGATTTTCATGCTTAAGGTGAAATTAGAACTCGGTCTCCTGGTATCTAGCCTGATGATTTAACCTCTATAGGAAGAATATTCCTTCTAAGATTATTCCAGTTGTACTACACACACACACACACACACACACACACACACACACACAAAACCTGAAAGCCTAAAAATAAATTTTAAATTTAAAAATATTTTACTTTTATACAGGTGAATGTAAATATAATTAATTCATGACGTAAACTTAAGTTAACTGCTTCAGATAACTTTAGGGATTTTATAACTATAGTAAACCGTTGATAATATATTTCTTGGCACTTGTAGCAGAAAATGAATTCACACCTTGAATTGCCTGAATTAAACCCAATTGATTTGTCTCATAGGAGGAATTACATATGGGAGTCTCACTTTGAAAATTTATGGAGACCTGGGATCCACCTGCATGCAAACAAAATGAGAAAACAGAGGTTGGGAAAATAGAGTTTGCTGTTTAATATCGGCCTTCAATTTGGAAAGATTGCCAAACAGAAAACTAATTGAACAGGAAACAGAACTGCTATCCCTGATGAGCAATTATTCATTGAGGTGATTTGTTTAAAAATCTATAAACATTCACAGTTGGTATTCTTGCCTTTTTATGACATATTATAGCATTCTTAGTGCCTCATCCTGTTCTCTCGGTTTTCCAATTCTAAGCGACCTGAATGCCTTGAATAATTGAGATGATCTTCAATAGATTTCAAATATTACTGTAACTGGAATCAGATTTATATTCATGTGTTCTGTTACATAGGAATTGATCTGCTTGTTCTTACAGAAGCAGCAGAAGGATATTATTATATATATCAAGATGATATCATGATGGACAAATAAATGGGACCTCGACTGACGTTACCATAATAGAGCTTGAGAGGAGATAGTCAATCCTTAGATTCATCTGGGGATTTAGTCCACAGGTTGGCATCCAGTAAATTCACCTTTTAGAATTAGGGTTTTTCTATTGGCAAGTCCTGAGACTGAGTCTCTTTGTCCAAGATAAATGTTGTTGGAGGTAGTTAGATATAGTTTCATTTGAAAGTGCAAATCTCTTTTCTATTGATTCATATTGATGTTGTAATTTGAAGACATATCTGGCTGGATTAATATGGAAAGTGAAATCCAACATAACTGGGAAATCTACAGCCTTTCAGGTATCTATGGAGTTTCTCAGTCTTCTTATCCAAAAGGTGCTTTTTCAAGAGGCAACTGGACTTTCTTGTTTTTCTTTGAAGACATTTCACTTCTCACCCAAGAAGCTTCTTCAGCTGTGACTGGATGTTGGGGAATGGTAGGATTTACATTCCTTGAAAACAGTTGGTCATTTGCATTCTTTTAGAGAGTTGTTGAGACCACTCGGAGATTTGTCTGTATCCTCAGAGTCACTTGAATAGTGCAAATTGGTGTAGAGCTTTCTTGAAACTGCTGAAAGGACTGTGTTGTGAAGTTGTGCTTCCTGCAGGATGTTTTCTGCTCTGTGTCTCTTCATTGTTGAATACAGGTGCAGGCTGTGTTGTCTGCATCTCAAACTGAAGCGCAAATGGATCCTGCAGTCTGCAATTTTTCTTCAAAGAAAAACAAGAAAATCCAATTGCCCCTTGAAAAAGCACCTTTGGGACAACCATGATCTGGGTGATAAGAGTTGCCATAGACATTTAGCTATGCACTTTGGGATGAAGACTCTTCGAATGGTATGGGAGTATGAATGGATTTTCCAAAAAATTGCAGACTACAGGAACCATTTGCATTTCAGTTTGAGATACAGTTTTCTTCCCTGAGATGCAGTTTTCTGCCCTGTGAAGGGACACAGAGCAGAAAATATCTTACAGAAAGCACAGCTCCATGACAGCAGTTCCAAGAAGGCTCCACAGCCATTTGCACTACTCAGGTGACTCTGAGGACATAGACAAACCCTCAAGTGTCCTCAATGACTCTTTAAAAGAATGCAAATGACCAGCTAGTCTGCAAGGAATATAAATCCTTCCATTCCCCATTCAGAGCTGATGAATCTTCTTGGATGAGAAGCAAAACTTCTTCAAAGAAAAACAAGAAAGTCCAGTTTCCTCTTGAAAAAGCACCTTTGGGACAGCCATTCCGATAGATTGCCACTATGGAAATTAATTCTATATACTTTCTCCAATTTTTCCTGGGTTCCAATTGCTTTCACTAGACTGCATTAATGGTGAAAGCAAAGTGCTTTCACTTTGCTGGTGTATGTGCAGCGGAAAGAACCAAAAAACCTCCAACAACAGAATTCCTGCTCTATATATGCTACCAGATTTGGACTGCAAAAATCCAGACAGCCATAAGATGGTAGCAAAGCATTAGTGTTTTATGTTTGTCTTTATTACTATCTAGTGGTGATCCAACTTTTACAACTCAGATATGATAGCCCTAGCTCAATTCATGGTCTTTTCAAATATTTTTGAGAACAATTCAAAATACACATTGAGTGGGAAAGGAAGACAGCATAAGGTCTTCTTCCAGTATTTGTATGTACAACACACCTTTTTTTTTCTCTTGTATCTTGACCTTGATGAAATCAAGCAGAAATCCTGCAGAAATCCATCTTGCACTTTCCTGAAAATTTTCTTCTCCTCAAAACAGCTTTCTATTGTTATTTTTTTTTACTTCACAGGATTTTGCTTTTTTAGGTTTAAAAAAATTATGGTGGTTTTGACCAGTTTTGCTCCTATAAAATGCAATGAAGGCAGGGTCATTGTTATTCTTGTTGTCAATATTTGCCCTGACAATTATTCCATTGCTCAACTGTCTCTCATGGCTGCATGTGCTGGGTACAAGTACAGAGCCAAGTAAATTTATATAGCTAAGAGGTAACTGGGGAATGAAAGACAAGCAACCAATTTACATACTACTTGGCCACCTTGTAACTAAGATACGCTCAGCACTGTAGCCATGAGAAGTTCAGCAAATTTCTCCAGCACATCACTCAAAAGTAAAGGCTCTTTTCCAAGTTCACAGCAAGATTCATTGCTGTGCTGCTGGGTGGTATTAGATGGAAAAAATGCATGCATGATCTTGACAGCCATCTCTCTTTTTGCAATGGTCCGTAGAATTAAAAACATGATGATTCCAGAAAATGCTGTGAAAAGAATAATGACGTGTTAATAAGAACTCTGGGGGGGAAAAACCAAGGATCTCGGCCACCCCACGTTTTCAAAAGTGAGATAATATATATATATATATATTTCCCAGGAAAGAGGAAGGCTATTCAAGCTTTGTTCTATAGGCATTCATCTCTCTGGAGGGCATCTGGGAGATTTCAAATCCACTCCCAACATGGGGAAATAATTTTTTTGTGTGCCTTATATGGAAAAGAACTGTTTGATTCTCAGTTAGTGAAGCACATAGAATGGAATCATGCCACAGTTCCTATAGCGCTATTAAAAACAGAGAAAAATGGGGTGCTAGTGAGCTTCTTGCCCACTCAGTAATTATAAATCAGTCTTTCAAGGAGAAGAGCATCAAGATATTAAGAAAAATGTCATGAAACTGCATCTGATTGAATCATATTTTCCTTTTATTTCTAATAGGCCTCCTTAAACTATATTAGGCTATTTTATTCATGACTCCTAAACTAAATAATTTACAGTTTGATACTGTCTGATCCTAGATTTGCAGGGAAGAGGAAAGACTCAGAATGGGGACCTTCAGCATGCAAACTTGGTGCTATTTAGAGTAATGGCATTTTCCTTCTATGTGACATCTTCATTTTATGGTCCTATGGAATTCTTTCTGTCACCCTCCTTTTCCCATGCAAATTTAGCATCCATATAAAATGGGTAGTTTCATCAGTAGGACATGCAGCCTACTTGTTTTTGCAAGAAGATGAGGCTATGCCTGGCTCCTGGAATAGACTGAAGGAAGGTCAAGGAGTTGACCCAGACAAGAAAAAGCTTTTACTGTTAGTTATTCAGACTAGATGAGCGACATTCAAACTATTTCTGAAACAACTGCACTGTACTCCCCATGAAGAATCAACTTCGCCTCTTTCAAAACAACTTTGAAAACCTTATCACAGTCATTAGCAACTGGAAAAAGGCTTTATAGTGTGATGTGGCTTTTACCAATTTAGGCTGGTAATCCACATTTTTCCTTTCTGGATATTGGCTGCAGCACTTCCTGATCTTTTGATGACCATTTGGGTCATTCCTAGAATGATCCAAAAAAGAGTTGACAACAACTGGTACAGAATGATGACTTTGGCAGTGTTATCAAGACTGCTGACTTGGGCTTATCTGCATTGATTTGAAGGGCTATAAAACAAGTAACAGATTGGGAACATGGCACCATCCTTCCATTTATGTGCCCAAAAATCTTTTTCAGAATCTTCACATGTATTTTCTTTAAGTATATGGTTTTTCAATTTGCCTTCAATACCAAGCCTTCAATACACACAGGTTTTTAAAGTCTCTGTTCTTATAATCACTTAAACAGCTTTCTAGTTTTGGATGGATGGATGGATAGATGCATTGCATCAATATTACATCATGTATTCTTATATTTTATCAACCTTTTCTTTAAACTCTAAGAATGAGATGAGGTGGTGCCATTAAAATTTGATGAATTAGTTTTTTAAAAATACTTTTATTGTGCTGACTTTGCTTTTTCTCTTTCTCTCTTTGGTTTTTTTTTACTGGAGTTTAATTTTTTATTCTATATTTTTATTCTGTGGATTTTTTAAAATGATGCTTAGCAAACTGATTGATAAATTTGCAAATCCAAACTTTATTAAATGAGCAAATTAACAAACCTTTCCTGGTTTTTATTATATAGTAGTAAACTAGTATCTAAGAACCAGATATTGTTCATAAGTCCAAGAATATAAGCCAAAGTGTGATGCACTGGTTTAGGGCAGTGGTTCCCAACTTTTGCAGCTTGGCGGCCCAGGGAAAGAGGAGGGAACCGGCCCGGTATGCATGCACACCCACAGTTCAACTTCAACACGAGCAGCAGGTTGGTGCGAATGCGCATGTTCGCCCAGCTCAACTTATACAAGTTGAGCTGTGCACGCATGTGCATGGGCGCTGGCCTACCGCTTGCGCAAATCAAGCTGCACATGCATGTATGCATATCCCCCCCCCCCTTGTAGGGCCCAGTTGTGGTGGTGGGCTGTAGGGTGGGGTCTGGGGACCCTTGGTTTAGCATATAGAGTTTAGAAATGGGTATAAAGATTGAAGTTCATTAGCCCAGGAAACTCACTGACTAATTTATTCCAAGATTTGTTGTGAGGTTAAAAATGTGACAATCCTGCATCTTTTTCACCTAAATGCTCTCTTGCAGAGCAAACTTGTTAAATTAGATGAAGTGTTGTTATAACCCAAATCTCTTAAGAAAAGGAAAATCCCTTATCTCTTTGGACAGAAAGTCACAGCAACAACAGGGCTTTGGGAAGAACATTTTATTGCTAAGCATATTCTTGAACAAAAAGGCAATTATGAAAAGAAAAAAACTGGGGGAAAAGGAAAAGATGAAGAGAAGAAAGGAAACCAAAGTGAGAGATAACGGCACAATAACGTTAACAAAAATCTTCACAGTTCTGTTCAGAAAATAATAGTGAAATGGGAGAAGCTTCCAGACAGAAATGCACGTTCCCCAAAATCTGTCCCAAACAAACAGAGAGAAGAAAAGAAAAGTGGGGTTTCCTAAAGAAAAAGAAAAAAGCAGAAAATCATTTCACAAGACTCCAAGAACAGCAGCAATCTTTTACAGACATCAAGATATAATCAACTCCATATATGTTTGGCCAGTGAGGCTTTTGAAAATCATTCTTTCACATCTTTTAAAAACCAGTCTTTCTCTCTCTCTCTCTCTTTCTTTCTTTCTTTCTTCTTTGTTGTAGTGTAAAAAAAAAAAAAAAATTAAACCAAAGAAAACAAAACAAACCTCACACACACCAAAAATATTTGTTAGCCAGGTAAGCCTCTTCTCAAAGCATATGAGAAGGCTGCCTTCTTTTTATTGTTCCCATGTGCGTGTGTGCATTAGATAACACGTCTTCAAAGATTCATGCGACTTATAAACACCAGCAAGAGTAGATTTCTAAACCTAAACAGCTGATTAGATTTCATCTGTACACAGGAAAATTGTACATTTTTTTTATTTGCCAGAGTCCTTTAAATTATGTGTTTTCCCTGTTTCTATCAATCTCACTGTCTTTCTTGTTTGTTTTATTTAGTATTATTATTTTTTGCACATGATATTTGTGGCCAGAAAACACCAGTTGATTATTTTTACTGTACAGTAAGTTGCTCTTTAAAAAAAAATATGGAAGAGATTAAAAAAAAAGAGAAACAATCCAACAATTAAGTACACTGAATATAATCAACAACTCAATGAAATCTCAGAGCATTTTATGTACATTAGGGTACCCATCTAGAAATTACACCAGCCAAAAAAAATTGTACTAAAATATGTAAACAAAAAATTATTCTTATCTGAAAATTGTCTTTTTTTTTGACACAGGTAACTGTGACAAGATTAAAATGCACACTCTGTTCACATTTTTAAAGTTTAGATTTTTGCTGTTTTGTAAAAACATTTTTTTTCTTTACAACAGTCTCATTTCATATTAAGATTTTAACAGCATTTCTGTTCCAGTCATCCCATCAAACATACCATGATAAATATATCTGTGTCTGTATATATATATATATATATATATTTATATTTATTTATTTATATATATATTATACTATTAATAAGCTCCTTTATTTTTTCTGTGTGTCATAAGGACTTTTTAAATTTATCTTCTTTCATATAAAAGTCAAGGGATAGGGAGCATAGGGCAAATGGAAGGACAGCGAATCAGAAATGTCAATCTACAAAATTAAATTGTTACATATGAAACATACCATCATGGTTTGGTTTTGTTTTAAAGCACAATCCCTATTTTGAATTCCTCCATGACATTTTTTGGCTTGTGTGACATGTAGTTTTGTCACAAGACAAACTCCATAATCTTTCTAAGACTTTATTTAGTTGATCACTACTCTGCATTCATACAGTGTCCTACGCCAAAGAACCAGACAATGGCTCCCTTATTTTTACTTGGACTATTCAATTGAAAATAACTACTTTGATTTTGATTTTGATGTTGTTGTTTTTTTCCCCGATAGTTGAGCAAATGGTAGTCAGACATGGCTAGGGGCTTCTAGTCAAAGAAGAAACTTTTATCCCCTTATGACTTAGCTTACAAATAACTAGAGCCAGTATTTGGGGTTGTCCAATATTCCATGACCATCATTTTCGGCATGATCACCATCACTGCCTCTTCCTCACCTTTCCTTTTTATGATAACAACTTACTGCAGACAACAGATTCAAGAGACAACACAACCTGATATGTAGAGCAAACACTGTGAATAGAACTTGAGTTCATATATGCAACAGTCTTTATTTAATATATTTTTCCTCAAGATTTCTTCTTGACTTATGTCCTGGCTCATTCTCCCAAAACCTCTCACAGAAAATGAAAAAACTCAGACAAAAAATATAATGAAAACCCCAAACCATTTTTTATTATTAGTATTACTATTTCTTTCCCCCTCACATCTTGAAAAATGATACTCAGGCTGGACAGGCCAGATCAATTGTTCTGTTTTGTTTCTAACATTTCCACTTTTTTTTCTTTTTTCTATTTTTTTTGTTATTTTTTAAAATAATAAACTGAAAAAAAATAAGAGTACAGTCAAAGATTGTGAACATCATTAAAGACTCACTTGGAGATACGAAACAAGTAAGCCATGAAGTCTTCTGCCCTTGCAGAACAGTTCAGCTGAGGAGGAACTTGGAAGGCTTTTAAGTTTGCCAACATGGATATGCTGGGGAGGCCTTCTTCTGAACACTATATGTGCTTTATAATACAGGAGGGCAGAGTTTGGGGACTCCAAGCAGTGATTTGAAAACTTAGCAGTCAACGACTGAAATGTTTATACTCAACATTGGTCTCAAACCGCAGACGGTTTCTCCCAATCTCGTTGGCTGCAACAGTTTTGGTTCAGTTATAGCTCATTCAATATTTATATATTTATATATAAATATTTTTGTTTTGTTTTTACACATAATATTCTTTGTCCTTGTTTTTCTGTTTCTTGTGGCCGCTCTTTGAACTCTGCTGCTTCTCCTTCATGAGCGTGCCATTGCTCTGGGCTGAGTTGCTGATGTAGTTACGCGTCTCATCCACCTGATAGGACCCTTCGTCCCTGTTCCTGTACTTGTACATGGCATACAGGAGGATCAGGATGCAGAGGGCAGCAGCAGCTACAATGCCGACGACCATTCCCGTTGTGCTGCTCGACTCACGGACCACCTCTGAGGCCCCCGGAACCCGTCTGATTCCTGGCTCCGTGGGGTTTGCTGTGGGCACATTACGGAACATGGGGGAAGTTATTAGCGGGCTCTTCAGTTTTGTGCTGTCTAGCTCATAGGCAGTGGGCAACGGAAGCAAGACTATATCAGGCTGGGGTTTGAGGTCACGGTTATTCATGTTGCCAGCTGGCAATTTGGGCACCATCCCAGTCGAGGACGAAGCTGTGGAGCGGATCAGCTCAGGGGACAAAGCTGTGATAGTAGTCCTACCAGTTTCGGAGACTTTGTTAGGTCTAAAGTCCTTGGCTTCCCACTTGGGTGCGTGTGCTTTGTAGCCACCTTCGAAGATTGAAGTGGAAAGACTTTTATCTGTTACCAAGGAGAAGGTGGTGTAAAAATCTTCATCATCAGTAGGGGGTAGGTTAGAGTCAAAAGTTTCCCCTGAGCCATACCCAGATATCACCAAGCCATCATCATCACAACCATCGCTGCCTTGGTCCGACAAGCAAGGTAACCCCGCCTCAGAGGTCATGGACAGGGAATCTTTGGTGGTCTCAATAATGGTGAGGAGGGGACGGAAGGTAGTTGGGAGTGTAATGAAAGGTGCACGAGTAGTAATAGGAGGGATATCTAAAGGGTCTTCTACAAGAAGAGGGATAACTAATTCACCTCCTGGACAGAAGAAAACAAAAAAAAGGAAAAGGTTAGTTCATCTTGAATGCAATGCAAGATGTGATATTCACCTCACCTGTCTCAAAACCTGAGTGTATAAACCTTCACATGTAAGTGGGCAGCTGCATGAAACCAGCAGTTTTTAAGCTGTTAACTCTCTCAGCAGGGCTCTACATTTTTGTAAATCTACCACCCCTCCTCCAATATTTGGATGTAATTTGCTTCCTCTTTCAACTTTTCAAAGACAGGATGCATTTCATTTGGTTGTTGAAGATACTCTCAGATTAACTTGCCAAATTCTAACATCATACATTTCTTCTGTTAATGTAATATTTTTAGACTTGTCAGTAAATGTGTGTTTCATTATAATAGCTAGTTAGTTATAAATATGTTCACTGTTTTGTTTTAATTCATAACATATGAAAGATTTTAAAAGTAAAATCTCCCTCCACTCGTGCTAACTTCTTGGCAACTTCATGAACATATCTATGCAATTTATTAGCAGCATTATAGAAGAAGCTTGTTATTGGCCTATCTGAGGACATCTGTTGATTTTCTTGCCTAGCCAATAGCCTTTGGAGTCCCAAAGGATCCCAGTCTAAATATGAACTCAGCCTTCTTAACTTCCAAGCTATTTTAAGGTTAACTATATTACAACTCAGGCCATTAAAAGGCTATCTCACTTTTAAAAATTTAGAATTGATCAAGTGAAGAAGCAAATAAAATGATACCGATCAAGTGCACTTTAAAATCAGTGTATAATCCAAATAAATGCAATTAGCCAAATAAAATGTCCATTCACATCTCCCAAGAACCTGGAAGGTTGTATCCACTTAAAAATGCTCCATTTAGCCAATGAAAATTCTTCTACCATCACTGCTACTACTTTCATAATCAGGCCTGGATATTTCTTAGATATTCTTGTTGGAAAAGAATATGTATACTAATAAATTGTTAGAAAAAGGGTAAAAAGGCAGGACTGATCCTTAAGAGTGACAGAAAAATGATCTATAGCTATATCTATATACTTCAAACAAATTTTAATCTCCAGAATGAACTGCATCCTAAGAAATTAAAGGAATTCAATTGTTTGACCACACTTTTATGAAATAGCTTAAAAAATTCTATAAAATAGATTTAAGTCAGATGGGCCAAAAAAAGGAAAAAGCAGTTTCCAGAGAATAATAAAAAATACCCTGGAAGATTCTTGTGCGGGTCATAAAAGAATTGATCTGAAAACACCTTATATGGTGATTATCAGATGCATTATATCTTGATTTCTGCAAAACCTTTGACCAAGCAAGGGAATCTTAATTTGGAATACTTGTAACCAATACAAATTGGTACCCCAACCTAGTATCATGAATAAAATTCAACTGAAACAAATGTATGTTAAGCTATTCTCAATTAACTTGCTCCACTGATTCAAAGGCACTAAGTTCTCAGTAACCTTAATTGGTTGGATGTGCAGTAATGACATGATTTACATAATATTGTTCTTTGAGAGGGAAGGAGATATACCCAGTATGTCACTCAATAAATAACTGAGCCCTCCTAGTTCAAAATATTTAAATCTAACTAGTAATAGTCTATAA
The DNA here is from genome assembly GCA_032468155.1 of Oxyrhabdium leporinum. NCBI lineage: Eukaryota > Metazoa > Chordata > Lepidosauria > Squamata > Cyclocoridae > Oxyrhabdium > Oxyrhabdium leporinum. The sequence goes on from JANHFL010005921.1 coordinate 42,215, forward strand.
AGTAAATGGTATTGTTTCTGAAGAGAAAGTATATTTTCTTGCTGAAAATGCAGTAATCATATGCAAAGAAGTTATTTTGGAACTGTTGGAAAAGCTTAGTTCCTAACAGTTGAAGGGTTCTTGCTTAAATCTTCCTATACTAAGCAATTATTTAATTTAATTGCTGCTATTGTTTCAACCTATCATCATCTCTTTTTGATTGTTATTGCTGCCTATTGTTAGTCTATTGTTAAGAATTGACAAACTTTCTGAGTTTGCCAAAAAGTCATTTTCTTTAATTTGAGCTTCACTGCTGGTGAGTTCATTAATCTATCCATGTAGTTTTCTTATATTCTATAGCATTACAAAGGGACTTGCTATTATTTTTTTGGAATATTTTTCAATTTTTCAGTCTAGTCTACAGCCCTGGGAGTTTCTCACCCTATGTACTAATCAATTCTGGGTCTCCTTAGCTTCCAGAGCCAGAAAATGTCAAATTGGTACCCTTGCTTGTTTAGATCCTTAGATTTATATACAGGCATTTTTTGGGAAGGTTAACATGGAATCAAGCAATGTTTTGACTCTTGAAAGTTCCCAAGCATTATTCAAGGTCTATTGAGAATGCAATTTAGCCAGCATTATATAATGGCATTTATCTCTCCTTAATTATGCCATCTGTGATTTCGGATTGAAGTTTTAAGATTGTGAGTTCTTAATTGCCTGTCTAAAGCATCTGAAGTGCCTTTGTTATGAAACTTTCTGATTTTTATAAAGGATTTAGCGCACAGCTGAAATGTCACCTAAATTCCGCCTAAAGCTGGTGGAAAAGACAATTCTTTTTTAGATTGAGAGTAGACTTTGGAAATCTTGGCTATTTTGCAATAAGGTGCATGGATGTATCTCTTTCTAATCACAAAGTTATTGTAAGATTCTGATCTAAAAATCAAAATGTTAATTTTAACGGTTACTTTCATTTCAGTTTGCTATATTACTAACAGCTGTTTTTTTCTCTTTTATCTTCACATTAATGCTTATAGTCAGAAAACTAACTTGACCGGCAAAAGAGAGGCCAATTTCATAATAATTCAGGTTGGTGTAGTGGGGGAGAGTATTGGAATTGCACTAATCTATAGAAATAATTTCTAAAAGTAATTTTACAAAGTTTGGTAACCTCATGGCAGCAAAAGCAGGGACAAGTTCAAGAGATTTTCCTGATGGCTGGGGAACTGTGATGGGCTACAATAACCACAAGAATAATCACAGCCTATAAAACAGTCTGATATATAAAACCTGACTCCAAAGGAGGGGGGGGGTAAAGAAAGTGTCTCAAAAGAGACACTCCCTAATATCTAGACAGTAAAGGGAGGGAAGGGGAAATTGCAAGATTCTGTAACTGTACCCTGTACTCATTTTTTGGCTTCCTGCTTGGACTAGCTCAAAGGACTGAGAGGAACTCAGGACAAGGAAACGAAGAGCAAAGTGATGCTGGGAGATATTAAATTGAATATTTTTTTTAAAAAATATTTTTTTATCCTGCCTTTACTACTTTATAGTAACTCAAGTTGGTGAACATAGCTAATACTCTTTCCTCCTCCAATTTCTCCACAACAATACTGTGTTGTGGGTTAGGCTGAGAGAAAGTGACTGGCCTAAAGTCAGCCAACTGGCTTTCATATCTAAGAACTTACAATCTCCTGGTTTCTAGGCTGGCATCTTAACCACTGCACAAAACTTGCTCTTCATACGTTATGTTTTGGTTAAGGATCCAAAAGAATTCTCTATGTCGATAAAAGCTTATCCAAATTCCCTTTTTAATGCAGGTCTTTGTATAGCACGGGTGTCAAACTTGCGGCGTCACATTACTGTCATGTGATGTTTCGCAATGCTTTTTCCCTTTGTGGAGCTGGAGTGGGCATGGCCCGCCCGTGACACATCTGGCCCACAGGCTGCCAGTTTGACACCCCCTGTTAAATGTATAGTAAGAAGGGAGGTGTGATTTCCAAATACTTGGTTAGGAAGTGGAATGCTCACGAATGCCAAATGCATCAGTTTACTTCCTGGCCTCAAAAGTATTGTCAATACATTTTTATGTACTTCAGCTGACACTATATTAAGAAAAACACTAGCCTTACTCATCTATACTGACCAATCTAATACATTCAGTTCCTATTCTTCTTCTCATTATTCTGGCTATTGCTTATTTATTCAGAATATGAATTCCCAAACTCAAAGGAATAGCCAGAAAATCTAAAGGCAGCCCATATGAATCTTGAGTAGCTAAATCAAGCTACTAATTAAAAATTGCTGGATTAATAAAGAACTAAGTCAGACGGTGTAATATTTGAAAAAAAAGTGGCTATTTAACACCCTTGTTCACGACGAACAAGATAAAATGCAGAGTCAGGCCAGAGTCCTACATAAAATGGAATTCTTGTAGAAAAGAATGTGAAGACAAAATAGAATGTGAAGACAAAATAGAGAAAGCACACTGCCAGGGCATGTTGGCCCTGTGATATAAGTGGGAACAAGCCCTCTATCTGTATCTGTTCCAAATTTAGTTTGTTTAGACTTCTAGGTGTTGCTCTACGTTGACATTGCTCAACCTAATAAACTTAGATCTGGCCTCCTCCTTTTCCCTAGATAGTTTTTGTTTCCAGCAGAAAGCAACACACACATTTATTGTGTGACAATAAAGTGTGGGGGGTTGAAAGAGAATGGAGCACTTATAATGGCTTCTGCTGCATTCATGATGCCAAATCACCTTCTGTTTGTCCAGATAAAAATAAAACAGATACAATGAAGAAGCCATTCTGAGAGGATTGAGGTGTGTCTAGTGACAAAAGGTATCTTTAGAAATGCAAACATCCAAGAGCTCCTGTGAAAATTGCTTCCCTTTTTCTTCTTGAAATCAACACTCCATATTTCTTAAAGTTAACATTTTAAAATCTGGGACATTTGCTTGATAGAGTTGGGCTTTCCTTTAAATTAGCAATATCACTGGGGAAATAAAAGGTTTATTTTTGCTTTGAAGGCTACCCTCTATTTTGTTTTATGGGTATATTTATGGATATATAATTCATTCCTCTGGAGCTGATCTCCAGTAAGGGCCTTTTTGACACTGGAAAAGATGGAGTGTTGAAAATTTAATGAGAGCCTTTCCAAACTGAATAGAGTCTGTGGGCAGATCAGGAATGCATAGAACACCAAGTGACCAGCAATAGATAGAGAGGAGAAAACAATGGAGGGATAATTAGGGAATCCTCTTATTTTTCACTTTCCTGAGCAAGACAGTTGTATGACTCGTCAGGAGGAAGAGACAGTGACAACTGTAACAATAAGGTCTCCTATCAAGCATGATGATAAATATACACAGGGACACATAACATTCCTTCTGTCCTTCTAAATGAAATTGAAAAACTTTAAATGTCAACTGAAGTGAATTGCACAAGTTTATTTCTTTTCACTATAATTCAAATAAACTTTTAGGAGAAAAAGATTCTGCTTTGGAAAAAAAATGTTTGAATCATTATTTTCCCTTTTAAAAGAGAAAAACATGGAAGTTTGTACTTTTATTCTTTTCTTTCAACCTCTCTTCAGGAAAAAAAAGTATAGGGCATTTTTTAAGTCCTCCAAGAGTTTGCTTTCTTATTAGCTCTTTATGCGCTAAGAGGATAAAATATTCAAAGCCACAATGCCACCTTTTGCTTCTGGAAACCTGATGCTGATAAGAACCTGCATTAGCAGTTAAGTATTTTTAATATTGCCTTATCTCTTTCCAAGCTTAATTAATTAAAGCTGACAACTTATCCCACAAGGAATGGGCTTTTCTCTTCCATTGTGGAAAGCCTCACCTGACAGCCTGACAGTTAAAGAAATCCACTGATGATCTTTCATGAAGAAAGTTATCACCAAATAAGCTCTACAGCTCTACAGCTTCACAAAGATTACAAAGTGTTGAATCTTGTGTACAAAGGGGCCGCTCTAAAAAGCAGCAAAAAGAATGAACCTGGAAACCAAGGATGTTTGTGGTTCAGTTGACTTCATATGCCCTTGTCTGGACTTTTAAACAAAGAAATATATTTCTGTACCATTAATGAGGGTTTTTGTATGCTCACAGTTTATGAATGTGCCAATCTATTTTATTTCCAGGGAAGTTTTAATCTTCCTGCTACATGCTCTCATACGTCCTTTCAAGTACTGTAATATAAAGTAGATGGGCATCTAAATGCAGAATGAAATTGTAAATGCTCTCCTTTTATTCTTAGTGTATATACATTAATATATGCAACTCTGACAGACAGTAACTCAGATCTAATCAGATGTTTGATTTGTCAGAAACAATAATTTATTATGATAAATTATTATTATAATTTATTATTATGACCATAATTTATTATGAGCAACTGAGATTAAATCCCTGGGAATTCTTTACATTTCTTTACTCAAAGAGGTGTTTGTTTGTTTGTTTAAATTATCGGCCGCCCATCTTACCACAGGCTAACTCTGGACGGCTTACAATGATAAAAGATAAAAATTATATACACTAAAACATCAATGTTAATATAAGGCCAAACATTACGGTCTAATTAAAAATGGGGAGAATGGGAGCAGAATGGGAGGGGAGGTGGGATCTACACACCAAAATTCAAGACACTTTGGGTCTTTAACAGCAAGAATTACCTTTATGGATAGTCAGGTGAGCCTAATATAGCCTTAAAAAAAGAATATGAGGTGAAGGAGATTGCAATGAATGTGGGCCCTGAAAGTCACCTGTTCCTAGTCCTTAGATGTTGTCCTATTCCTGGGGCATTGTCCACAGAGCATTCAAGACAGCAAGTTTTAAATGCCACTTAATTGATTCTGCCTGCTCTCTGGTGATCAGCTTGAAAAAGAAGGATCTTCCTTAGTATCCTACCAACACAACTGTGCAGACTTGTGCAATAGAGAGATCATACTATACAAGCCTAGATGCTAAGCTGAAAAGGTAGCCTTTGTTCCTTTTTACCAAATACACTTTTTCTTAGATGTCCTCATTTTGTTTCTTTCTTCTTTCCTTCCATTCTTTTTAAAATAATTTTGTGCTTTTTGTGCAATAGTTGCAGTTTAGCGAGCCAGGTGAATTCCATTTTCCAAGTAATTATCATTTATTTTTAGAGCTAGAATTCCTTATTGTATTTGTCTGTTATTGCTATTCTTCAGATTATTTAAAATCTGTTTTCACAAAAGTAATTTATACTTTTTTCTCCCTTCTCAGACATCTAGGCAGAAAAGTAGATTGTTTATAGCATAGGCAACTGGAACAAAAGTGCACCTGAGAGTATCTTCTTGACCAAAAAGGGGAATGTGACAGCTATACTTTTCAGAAAAGTACAGATTTTGGGAGCCAGTGTAAGTAATTTCCTTTGTACTTTTTTGAATATTTATTCCAACATATAAAAGAAATAAGAGACAATAGAAAAGTAGAATAATACTAGGGTGGGAAAATATAACTCATTGTGTTACCATCTTACAAAAACATAAGCATATAATTATCAACAGTACACATTGAATGCAGATCATAAAAGCCAATGTTAAAACAAACATTCTGCAACAATTAAGTATAACTATGGAGCCAGAACCAATTATATATTGAAAAATAATGGGAAAATAAAATACACACACAAGTGAAAAAAATCTGAATGAAAAGTGACAAGAACAAGTAAGCCATTCTATTTAAAAAAGGGAAGGGGAAACCAAGAAAATTGAAAATTATTCAAGAAAAAGTTAAAAGACATGATTGGTAAAAAATAAAACTGAAAATACATATGAAATAGTCAGAAAAAAGCATCATACCACATTGATTTCATATCATCAACTTACATCAACAAATTGCCCGCATGTTTTTTGGCATGAAAGAAAAATTTATAAAAGAAAGTTGTGTAAGAATGTTCTTGGATAAGCAGAATTGCCACATTCGAGAAACTTTTTTTAAATTTTGCTATTGTTTTTTTTCTTTTTTAAAAAAACGTTTTTGTTCAAAATTATTATTTTCATTATTTTAAAGTATAATAATTATATACAACAAAGGATGATAAGGGAAGCAACAACACATACATCCACACCACGTAACATAAAAAGAAAAAAAATCCTGCACTGTAAGAAATTGGAACATTTTTTCCAATTGTTTTTCTTATTTATTTGGGTTTTTTTCTGTATTCTTGAAAAAAAGAATAGTTCTGTTATGATTTAATTTTAAAAAACTATATTACGTTTTTATTACCAAATTTGTGTTTAGTTTCACCTCAGTTGATTGGAGGCATAATTTCCCAATTACTGCTCCCATGCATCCAACATCAATAGAACTTACTTAAAAGCAGTGCTCAGTGGATCACATCCTCAGTGGGAATTGAGATTGACTCATTTACCCTTTCTTTCTTTTTCTTTTTCTTTTTCTCTCTTTCTTTCTTTCTTTCTTTCTTTCTTTCTTTCTTTCTTTCTTTCTTTCTTTCTTTCTTTCTTTCTTTC
>JANHFL010005921.1:64498-78059 GCA_032468155.1 Oxyrhabdium leporinum
TTGAACCGCTAGATTGAATCAGCAGAAGTGGCCTGCAGTTCAACACTCTAACCACTGCGCCACCTAGGCTCAGTAGGCTTCTTACTTGGTGGTTCTTATTTCTTTTCTCGTGACTGCAAGTTACTTAGCATTACATAGCTTCCAATTTTATTTTCCTTTCCTAATTTTGTTAGCACAATTAAGTGCCAACAGTTAAAATTGTTCCTTGCCATTCTGAGATGGGAAGCATGGAAAAACTCTAGTATAAGTCCTAAAGTCCTGAACTGTATTAAAATAAAAATGAAAACTCACAAAATTGTTCCCAACGTGCAAAATAAAAAAGACAAAAATCAGAAAAAAAGGAACTTCTGGTCCTATCTGTATATATATAATACAATTTTTCTCACACTGGTGTGCGTTTTTGATCACTGCATCCCTTCCCAGCAATAACTACCTGTCTCCAAATAATTGCAGTATCATTAAATAATTACACACACATTTTCCCTGATGTGTGTTTTTTTCATCAATTTTCAAAATACAGTTCCTATTAAAATTCTTTTTTTTTAAATTCATCATTTTGAGTTTGAGAAAAATGTGGGAAAGTTGCCAGTCTTGATATATGTGAATATGTTCTCTCTGCATATACATTTGTAACAGCAAACTAATTAGATCTGCATTAAGAATCAAAGGAATTTATTACCTATATAGAACTCCCCTCTCACTGAGTTTAATTATATTTGTTTTCATTATTTTAAATTTCATAGCGTCCTATATTTATTATTCCCAGATGGATAATTAATAAATTCTGAAAGAAATGAAATAGTATGTATATTTTATTATGTGCAACAATTTTGCCTAAAATGCTAGTTCTATATAAATCTCCTTTAACCAAATACTTAAAGAGGAAGACAGCTATCTTACTGGAATTTATATAGCACTGATAATGTTATCATTATGAAAAAACGATGCCATTATATAAAGATAGTAGAAATATTTAGATCAGTCTCCTTTAATCTACTTAACTCAGATTATGAATTCTAGAATTCTTCATCATTGGCTGAGCTGACTGGAACCTTGGGATTTGCAGTCCCATACTGCTAGAGAGTACAATGTTGAAGAGGTCTGACTGACATAGTAAAAACTGTAAATAAAATTCTCTGAGAAACCTTTCCTGTTTTCTTCTTTCCAATGCAGTCTGTCCACCACTGTAAAGTTGCCCTTAAGTGTGGGAGACTCTCTGGAATGGCATTTGAGAGGACTCAGGAGGATTGCTATGAAACCAAGTGGAATAAATCACACCATTCATTATTAGGCAACATTTGTTCATAAGTTTAAAAAAAATATCCAAAACTGACATCCATTTCTAAACAGAAATTATATGTAAAGAGTGAACTAAATTGGAAAATGTTTAGGAGTTTTGTCAATAGTTACCTAAACCCAAATGTGTAGTTTGCTCCAAAACCCTAAACTTAACTGTACAGCTAGTCTGGCTTTAGGTTAGTAAAACTATGGAAAAGAATTAGAAATTTCAGCCAGCTTGTCCTATAAGCAAAGCACACAAACTACAGTCTCTGATGTTTGCTGATAGTGCAACATTAAACTCCAAGCACAAAATATCATCCGTTTGACAACATTGCCTCGTCTCATTTCCTCATATCTGCTTCTACCATTTTTCTCCCTTAAATATTTAGTTAGGTAAACATGACTAACTGACACTATAAATAATAAAATTAACACCAGATTTATAAACTTTCAAATTACCCAATTTTTAGTAATTGCTCTAATTTAGCAATCACATTATTAAAACAATACCCTGGTCTGTCTAATATTCTGTTTACTGGACTCCCCAGAGATCATTTGAGTAAAATTAGTTGCACTATTGTACTTTTCAAGATATGGTTAGTCTGTGGATTGTATTTAAATCCCAGTTAACTCATGGATTCCCCCGTGAGGGAGATAGGTGTTTTTTAAATAAAATTTAAAAAATCATTTTGTAGTATTTTATATTACTGTTATTACTATAATAATAAAAAGATCGGTGGTTTGAAAAAATTGATAAATACAATTAAAATGCATTTTGTAGTATTTTATATTACTATTAATATTATAATACATAGTTTAAAACCTCTGGTTGAGTTGCAAGCACTGTGTAAAGACTGTTTTACTTTGTTGCCGACAAAGAAGCTGCCTTTTTAGTAGTGGAATAATACAGATTCAAACCTATTCAAGTATTTATAAGTTCCAAGTCACACAATTTCTCCAAAGTTATTACACCCCTATACAATTCAGGCATCAGTGTTGGAGATATTAAATATCTTTGCCCTTTTGTGAAATTTCTTCAAGGAAAGATTGAAAGGGAAGGAAGAAGAAGGCAGGAAAGGAAGTGAGTGTGAGGAATTAGAACATCGTACAAACAGAGAACAGAATCGCACAACCACACAAGAACAGGGAGTTCCAAGACACAAAAATATGAGAGATGAACATAAAGAAGATATAGGACTGCTATTGGGTGGGGGTATGTTGGGGGGGAAGGAGAAAAGCAAAATAACTTCTTTTTTTAAAAAAAGTAAATAAATATAAAAATTGGGGCTGCTGAAATAGCCAATGATATTTGCACAAATTAGCCAAAAAGAAAATAAACTTATTTAAAACATATTTTAAAATGTAAATAAATATTTCCCTCCAATGGACCACAACATTAGAATTGCTAGGTTAGCCTGAGCACATCACTCTGATGAAACAAGATGGCATTACCACAATCATGCACCAGTTAATGAAGGCCATAAATGGGTAGCTATGTCAGCTAATTATTTCATGCCACAAAGATGTGTTTTTGCTCCAAAAGAAATAAAGTGTATATGACAGATATTCTGCCCTTGCAATAAAATTCTTTTTATGCCATCAACTATTCGTATGTGGGGAATATGCTGGAGATTTTGAGGAGGCTTTTAGAGGGAGTTTTAATCTGATACGTGTCTTTCTGAAAGTCAAAGAACATCTAAAAAGAAGGCAAGAAGGAGGCACTCCACACAAGAAGAGGGGGAAAGGTGGGAATAAGGTAATAATAAAAATGAAGGGGAAGCAAGAAACTTCATTCTTTAGCACACAACTTTCTTGAGTGAATTTATTTCAATATGAAAATTTAGATTATTTAGATGGCAAGAAAAGATTTTGTTGCCTCGGTTTGATTGCAGATCTATATTTCTCTTGAGTAGAATTATTATTTCATTGGAATTATTCCAGAAATAATTTTATTTTAAAAAAAGAATGCATCAAATACTTTCAAATTAAAAGAAATGGTAATGTAGTACCACACATTATATATATATATATATAAGGAATGATCAACCACCAAAAATTCATGCGGCACAAAATGAGGTGAAATGGCAGAAAATGTTATTCCAATATATACAATCAACTTAAATATTTTAATGTGACCAGGGCTAATCATGCAGACATTAAAGAAACATGTATATAATTTTTATTCCCTCTGCCCCAGCCCTCCCCAAGGATAACCACAAAACTGAAATATCACTTAATCAAATGAAACCAAAATTTAACATCACATAAATAATTACTCTATAAATTTCACATGCTTTGCACACTAATTAACATATCATGCATCTTTCTCCACTTTAGTAGATGACAGAATTAGATGAGGTCATGAAGATTAGGTGATGACGGCTACTTATCAATTCAGTTTTAATTTATTCTAAGCAAAAATACTGTATGTGTGCATATACATGTGCACACACATACACACACACATACACACACACAGTATATAGTATACATATAGATATCAGATCCTTGAGAGGGGCTTTTGGTGCTTGGAAAGGACAAGTTAAAGAATAATAAATGCAAATTTAATTAAAGGCACCCTATAAGACATTTGCATGAAAAAAAGAGTAAAACTTGCTATTTTGTTTATTTCTTGTAGACATAAAGACATGTACATGTAGCTTGGAAGTTCCAATGAACAATGTTGGCTATAACATAATCCTTTTTTTAAAATAGTTGTGCTTTTCAACTTGGTCTCCAGTTTTGATATATGTATCTTCAGAAATTATACAAACATTCTTGCTAAACAGCACCACCTGATCAAATGAATCAGTGCTCCAGAAAAGGAGTTATAGAATCTGGACATTTATTTAGATGGTCTACCAAACAAATGACTTGTGAATCTAGTTATCAGGTAATAAGCTCTTGATTGGTATTTTTCTCCCTCATCTCAACTGTTTTAGTTTGCTGTTCTTGAACAAAAATCTTCTGGGTGAAGCTCAATATTAATTATTTTTGACCTTTGCACAGGTCAGCTGAACATCCCTTTAGCACAGAGGTAACCTTTGCACTAGCAGCATTTAATGAGATCAAGTAACAATGAATGCTAGTGTGTGCTGCTCATTGGTTCTCACTTGATTTCTCCTCACTAAATAGCCATGCTTTATCATTTTATGAGTTATTTGGCTTGTTCTTCTGACAAGCCAGGTAACTAGGTCTGTAGTTTATGCTAATAAAGTGACAGGTGGGATGTGTGAATTTATTTGGTTAGGAAAAAGTGCCAAGAAGCTAAGCCAAGTTTTCTTGCATTTTGTATTCCATTCCATGTACATAAGGTAACTGGACTGGTAGTTGAATCACATTTCAACCTTGAAAATGCCATCAAGTGCTCTGATACTAATGAAGGCAGCTAGTTTAGGGGCTGCAGGGCAGGTTATCTGACACTTGTAGTGCCATTCTCTGGGAACAGGAAATGAGAATGGCTAAGGGACTGAAGGAATAGCAGGGCATGGGCTTCCCTGGTTATCTCCATCATCTTCTGCTAGTCTAGTGTTACAGCTGCTTCTATAACCAAGAATGCTTGAGAAACACATACTAGCACACTTATCAAAATAATTACCATTCCATGCCAATGCTTCAGCAAGAATTAACCTTTGTAACCAAAGAAGTAATGAAGAAAAAGCTGCACAGGTTCTAAGTTGTCATATTTTTTACATGCTGTCTTTTGTTTCTTTTTATTGCTACATAATATTAGTATATGCAAATTCTTATCAAGAAAAAAAACATTTGGGTTTCTTCAATATATCATTTTATCTATCTATTCATTCATTCATTCGATTTATATGCTGCCCATCTTCACCTTTTAAGTTTCTTGGATGAAGAAAGATGCATATTTTAATTAATGATACATAAACATTTTTCTCCCAGTGGTAAAGTGGGAAAGAGAAAGGACCGTAGTTAACCTAATAACCTATACATAGATTTGTGAAGATCAGTTTCTTGGATTCTACACTGAGTGGACTCTCAGTTACTAATAAGGATGCATAATTAATCCAACATCTGATTTGTATTAAAATTTATGTAAGTAATGTAATTCAATTTGAAATTGAAATTGGAAGGCAACAAGATTCAATTCGAATCAGTTTTGAAAAAAATGAAATCATTAGTTATAATGCAATAAACTACTGAATATTTTTAGCTGATTCTATTTTTGACAGAACTGGATAAAAATAGCGAAGATGATGGATCTTTTACAATACTTTTTTTCCAGTGGTTTAATCTTAATTCATTTTTGAAGTATTCTGTGCTAGGATGAAACCTAGAAGCCTCCAAATTGTCCATCAAATATGCAGAAAATGTGCTAACCAATATAGAAAGTGTCTTATTCATCTTAAAAATACTGGCATAGATTTTGGGAAATGACACATTGAATATCTGAATTAAAAAAAATAAGTTAAATTAAAAAATTAAAAAAGTAATTTGCAGAGAGATCATTCAATGCTTTGAACATTCTGTTACCAGATTTAATTAGAACGAGTAAATTAATTAAATGTCCTTTGAATCAAGTCATCAATTTGTAATTTTATGTCATCCTAATCACTATACCTTGCCAAGAACTTGGAAGAAGAATACTTTTTTTTTAAAAAAAATCTTTTTCCTGAAAGCCCGGAGGTCACAGAATTCTCCTAATTCTTGGAAGAAAATTAGCAGATGATATGCTGGGTCTTCCAGAAATAGTACATTTCAGATAATCAGCAGCAACAATGTTGATCAATCAAAGCAGAGACATAATAGTGATGATTGCTACTTTGAGATTCTTTCAAAGAGAGTCTTCATTTGCGTGTGCTTGCAATGGTTGTGTGTTTGTGTATATTAATAAATGCATGCATGTTCATTCACACTTGAACGTTTACATTCCTTTGTGATGCCAGACTTAATACACATATAGCCTTTAAGGCTGAAAATTTTATGCTTCTGTATGATTCAAATTTTGTAACACATCCTATCAACACGAAGAGTGGCACTGAAAAGATATCAGTGGCTGAAACAAGCTGGAAACATTTACTTTAAAACTAAAAAAGGGGGGGAGGAATATGTTAAGCATTTTAAAAGGTTTAAAATAGAAGCTTCTAGAAGTTTTATCAACCAGGGGACAATGACCAAAGCATAATTTAGTGGCCATTTAAAAAAAATATTTTTTTTTCTCTCAGTAGTTGTATGACAGGACTCTGTTTCTTTATGGATCAACAGGCACTTCTTACACTTGTAGTAACTCGATTCATTCATTGAGGCCACGTCTCAAGGTCCTAAAGACTGCAATGCATCACCATGGAAGAAGTAATGATACTGCCTTCACAACATGTCTTCAGGTGATGGATAAGAGGAACAGACTGATAAAGGGCGAAAAAGGCTTCTAGCTTAAGTGGAAATGTAGTAGGAATTAGAGAAAGAGAAAAAAAATAACTGATTCATAAAAAGTAGCAGTGGGGTTCAAATATATATTTCAGTTCTTTCTACACGAAACTCACAATCTAACTGTATCTTGTTGAAAACTAAACAAAAGACCAAGTTTGGATCCAATATAACAGATTCAGATCCATTTTTGAATAGCCATCCTTATGATTATTTTTTTCTTGCAGACAGCATATCTGTGCAAGTGTGATGGATGAAGTTACAATAGGAATGCCAAGAAAAGCTGAAAAACATGATCAGTCACAAGAAAGAAGGTCAAAGACCTCTGTCTATAGGAGAAATTCTCTAGCACAGCCCTACTGAAGGAGCTCACAAAACTCACAAATCCCTGCCACATGAGGTTTGTAAATCACCACTGTGTTTAAGACCTATGACTTTTCTTTTCATAAATGCCATTCTTTATTCCAGCAGAACATGGCTGAGAAACAAAGAAGAATGTTAGGAAAGGAGCATCTTGAACTCCCAGTTATGCAGCACAACAAAGCAGCTATTAATGCAAGAGTATTGATGCTCAAATTGGCCAAAACCCAATAGAAGAGAATATATGTAGCTAAGTGTTGAATTGTGGAGTCCTTGGTGCTTTCTGAACTTGAAGATGTTTCATTGCCTGACTGGGTAATATCATCAGTGCACTGAGGATTCCATAAAATCTTCACGTACTTATTTCAAATAATATAATCAGTTTGTACTGAATTGTATGTCAACATTAATGCCAATGTTAAATATTAAACCTGTGTTGCTTAAGATTTATTTATTTATTTATTTGTGTTTGTTTGTTTGTTATTTTCCATATTTATTATGTTTATAAATAATTCAAGGCAGTAAACATACCAAAGAAGCTGTGGTTGTGCAATGGTTAGAATGCAGTATTGCAGGCTAACTCTGCTCACTGCCAGGAGTTCAATCCTGACCAGCTCAAAGTTCCATCGTTCTGAAGTTGATAAAATTAGACCCAGACTGTTGAGGGCAATGCTGATATTGTAAACTGCTCAGAGATTGCTGTAAAGCATTATGGAGCATTATATAAGTCTAAGTGCTATTTCTATTACTAATACCCTTCAATTTTTCCCTCAACAACAATTCTGTGAGGAGATTTGGCCTGAGAGAAAGTGACTGGCTTAAAGTGACCCAGCTGGTTTTCATGCCTAAGGCAAGACTAGAACACACAGTCTCCCGGTTTCTAGTCAGGTATCTTAACCACTAAACCAAGCTGGCTCTCTAGCCTTTTTGTGGAACTTCCTAGCTACATGCAAAGCCACAATGGTTTTTACTACTGTCAGAGCAAGTCTTACCCCAAAATGCAAGTAGAATATGAGTAGTGGAAGAGAAATGTGAAAGCTCTAGCCTTGGATGATTTCTATTTCTATTACTGTATTGATCTGAAATGCTTCAGGAAACAATGAACATAACCATCTGAAGTTTGATTTTTAGCAAACATAAAGCTTTTCAAAATAATATAATAACCTATCCATCCCAGCCCGTCTTCTTTTGTTTGTTTTTAACAAAAGCAAAAGAAAAGAAAAGAAAAGAAAGAAGACTTTTTTGTGTTTTGTGGTTAAGGACAGATTTGCAGAAAACTTTTTACAACACACACAAAAATTCGATGAAATTCTGTTCTCTATTAGATAACTATTTTAATTCAGAACAAGCCTAAAAAATAAATGAAACTTAAAGAAAAGCTCAAAACAAAATTATTATTATTATTTTAAATAAAGTAGATTGCAGTTGCCTGCTGGATATTGCACAGTCATATCTATCCCCCCCCCCCACAAAGCCATAAAATTATCAAAATGTATCTATGCTCAAAGGGATAAATTGAGCCCATTTCAAAATTTTCTAATCAGTTTTGGCATTTTAATGGATACATTTTGAAGCATCATTGCTGCAGATAGCATGGCAGAGCATAATAATTGTTGCAGATTCATTGTGGTTTAAATCTCCTCAGACTGGTTAAACAAATAGGGTACAGTATTAGCAAAACTACATTGCCATGTTAACCGCTTTTAAAATCCCATGAACAAATAGAACTTTTGAGGCATGTTTTCATATCTGTCAGAAATATATAAAAACAGCCATGGTTCTACCTCTTTTTTGCCTACCTACTTCTTTCGTTAATGAATACTTGGACTTTTATTTATTATTTCAGGAAAAATTCTTCAGCCTGCTTCCTTTCTCTCTACCAGAGCCAGTTCAAAAACCATTACAAATATGTAGCACAATGGTTTACAATAAACTGAACAGGCACTGGTTCAAACAGTTGGTTTTCTTTTTCTTTTTTCAAAGTTGGCTTTCCAACATCATGGCCCATTCATGTTTTGCTCCTGCCAGTTCCATGGGATTGGATGCTTGGCTTTAAACAGTGATAGTTTAATACACATTTCTATCCATATACATATGTCATGTATACATATATGAGCATACATATATATGTATACATGCAGACTCACATATATGCATTGGCATTATCAATTGCAAAAAGCAAGCCAAAAAGAAGACTGACCTGGCTTACCTACACTCTGCTCGCATTCAATGAAATCTTCATCATCATTAGAACATTCTGCAGAAGAAACGAGGTCATCTGTTGTCTGATGTTAATAAGAACAGAAGAAAAAAATGGAAATAAAGATCAAATGAAGGGAATCATATTCAAAAGAACAGTAGTCTTTGAGCCACGGCTTAGAAATTTCTAGAACACATATTTTTCTTATTATTTAGACTGTTGGCTTTCTTCTTCTTTTTGTATATTTATGGAG
The DNA here is from genome assembly GCA_032468155.1 of Oxyrhabdium leporinum. Taxonomy (NCBI): domain Eukaryota; kingdom Metazoa; phylum Chordata; class Lepidosauria; order Squamata; family Cyclocoridae; genus Oxyrhabdium; species Oxyrhabdium leporinum. The sequence continues at coordinate 73,984 of JANHFL010005921.1, forward strand.
ATTCTCAATCATCTATCCAGGTCATGGTTGTCCCAAAGGTGCTTTTCCAAAATGCAACTGTGCTTTCTTGTTTTTTTTTTCCTTGAAAATGTTTTGTTTTCAATGTTCCTTGAAAGCAAAATGTTTTCAAGAAAAACAAAACGAAATAAGAAAGTCCAGTTGCCTTTTGGAAAAGTACCTTTGGGACTTTTTGTATATTCTATTTCTAGCCCAAGATTCTATTAAATTACTGTAATGTGATTCATTGCTTTCCATATTATGTTACAGTGGTTCTAAGGTACTTCTAGAATATATATTTCCCATATGTAAGAACATAGAAAATTGCCATAAACTCCATCACTGATTCATTTTGCTCAGTATTATCTAGACAACTCTCCATATCTGGAAATACCAAAGACAAAAGTGGTTACTATACATGTAGCAGGGAGTTTAGTATTGAGTTTTGGCCAATTCATTTTGCTCAGTATTATTTAGACAACTCTCCATATCTGGAAATACCAAAGACAAAGTGGTTACTATATATGTAGCAGGGAGTTTTGTATTGAGTTTTGGCCCTTGTTTTGAAAAACATAATGACAAGTTAGTATAACACACTCTTAACTCACAGTAGAGACTATCAGCAATTTCTGGAGAACTTCATATAGTACTGTAAAAAAGGTTACCTAATTTCATATAATTTCCCCAGTTAGTTAACTGGACAAATTAAAATATAATAAGTGAATGAATAAATAAAATAGCGTAGATGCATAAGTAAATCATCATCCTCATCAATTTCTGGGTACAATATTTAAAAAATAAACATATACTTCATGAGGTAGTTATGTATATAATTATACATGATATGATTGCATTTACTTCTTCTTCTTCTTCTGCCATATCCTTCATCAGACATTGGCAATCATGTTGGCGATCCTATTTTTTGCATTTACACAGAGAAAAATACACAATATTTCTAAAAATAATATGGACTGTGTAATCCAGCTGTAGGTATGGTTTGGAAAGTAAAAATGTACTATCAAATGAAGGCTATTTTATTTCAAATTCCACAAAAAAAGCAAAGTATTTGTCTCCCTTATGACACTGGGATGTAGTCCCTTGGTATGGTAATGCATGTCAGATGCACTATAGTCTCTGAAAAACTGAGGTCACATCAAGAGTGTCTCTGGTGTCAGTGAATCAGAGCCCATGTTCCATGAACTTTTTAGCTAGTAATTCTGAGCATGTGAGTGGCTGTGACTGTTCTAATTAAAGAGCAGCATGTACTGTGGTGTGTTAAGAAGTATAATGGCTTCCCTTCCCAGTAGTAAGCCCTTCATGTAATTGCTCCAATTAGTAGAATTACTAACGGAGACCGGTAGGAGGGTTTTATGGAAGCCTCTGGACTCAGGCATATTGTTCGTCCGCAAGAGTATTAAAGTATCCAGCCCTTGGCAACATGATCTTAACAAATGCCTGATTCTGCCGTTCGCCACTCTTTGCTATTCCAGTTTTGTAAGCAGTATACAAATGGTACAGATCACACAGTGTTGTAGGGCCTATGTAATCAGAATTCCTGTTGGATACACAGTAGAAAACCAGGCTCATTGTGGCTGCCTGGAATTGTTCTTTACTCAACAATTTACAGAAACTCCTAGTGCCAGTCTCAGACTACGGATTCAATATGCAAGCAAACCTGCCTTCTCTCACCTGCACTGCTGTGTGCCTCATACCGGTACTTTTTCAGCTAGGATGAGAAAAGAGAAGAAAAGGCTTACTGCTTTCATTCTCTTCCTGAATGTACTTTGGGAATCTAGTTATGTTATTCTTTCACTCAATTAAATTACAACCTGTGCAATGACTGGGGAAGACAAAAACCTCCTCTTGCTAAATTTCAGAATCAGCATTCTTCTCCTTTGGTCACAAAGAGGCTGACACATGTGGTTCATTAACCTCTGGAGAACTAGAAATAAAGATAATTATGTCTCTTGTTTTAGTCCACTGTAAGCATCATCGTCTCTTTCATTGGACAATATGATATATTTAAACATCTCAATGGAGATAATTGCACCTGTAATTATTTCCACTGTTTCTTCCCACTGACAAACTATTAAAATAAAACAAATCTCTTTTTTTCTGAATATAGTCCCTCACTGGCCAATGAAAAAAAAAAAGGTACAAATCCACATTTCTGTGGGTTTTCTTTAATAATCTCAAATTTGCATTGGAAATTAAAACAGGAGTATTGTTTTCCCTGCGTCCTGGCCCTCTCAATACTGTATTGAAACTGAATTAGGATTGGAATGGGGATGGACATCTCTTCTCATTGATGGAGTTCATGTTTTGAATCCTAAATATAGTAAACTGAATTCTTGAGACTGCTAATGAAACCTGAAAAGATTCTTGATGCAAGAGCTACTGAATATTAGTATGGACAAAACTGAGTAAGAGTAATCTTTTTCAGTGTAAGCATCAAATAATAGGCAGAGGTCTAAAATTTGATTTCAATAACTAATGGAAAAACTAACCTGCTAACTAGTGGAAATAATAATGAAGGTTCTATAAAAGAGTAAGCAATGCTTTCACTTGCAAAAAAGGGACACAAACAGAATGTATTAAGCTTGCCTGTTTATCTTTTTCATGTAAATATTTCACAGTAACCTATTCTGAAATATGTATTTTATTCTTTTGAAGAAACCTGTCAGAACTGAAATAACTCAGCCCAGTGTTTACACCAAAAATATTTTTATTATAAATTAATTGTAATTTATATAAGTATAGTCAATGTATATATTATAGATGGTAATTTATACAATTATCAATTGTAAATATTACATTATTGCTGTTAGTATTTATTTGGCTTATTGAAAAAGTGTTGATATCATGTAGGAATACTTTGTAATCTTTAGCACTTATGAGAAGTTTACCTTCAGATTTCCTCACTTCAATTAGAATTGACTCTAATGAATTATTTTTTTAAAATTTGCAATTATTTGCTTCTAGAATTTCTTTGCCCCCCTATGATGAAGTATGTGTATCCATAGTTATGTACTGAATCTTGAGAGAGAATTCCAGTTACTATAGAAAAATTCAATCACAGCCATTACATACCTTTTACCTTTTTCTGACAGCCCCAAATAAGAATTTATGCTGCAGATTTGTACCCTTTGACCTACTGCTCCAAACAAAATGGCTTTATCTATAAAATATTCCATAGGAATCAAATCCATTTAGACTATGACTATTCCATTCATTTGCTATGTGATGATTTTATGGGTATTAAGCACTAGATAAAATAAACCCTGTCATGGAACAGCTTTATGAAACTATAAACAACACATCCAGTGAATGATGTGTTCTCATTCTTAGGATGGATGAAAAGAGAAAGGCCTATAAATATCTGCTTCTCAAATCTAGCAAATAAATTGTGCTACAATATGCTCTTGATGGCTGACTTCCTTTTTAAAGTCTGGTTTATATTTCTTTAGTTACCTGAGAAACTGTTTCCATAAAACATTGCATACTTCTTAACCTTCATTAGAAATCAGTATTAAAGTTGTGTTTTCAATGTCAATTAGGATAAAATGTAGTATAGATTTCAATTCACCTTATATTAATAAGATTTAACTTAGAAGTTGGACTCAAATGGCTGAAGAAGAAAGAAATGTCCTGGAACATGATCTCAATTATAACTATCAAGAGCAAACATTCTGCCTAAGCAAAAGGCAAATGTAAGCATTACATTTTAAACTTGAGCACATCTAGAGCTGAATTTTATTATCCTTCTGCCCTCCACTCCAAATTTCAGCTAATATATTACTAAATTTTTCACTTACAAATTGGATAATGGGCAACATATTTCCTGGAATTATAGGAAAAAATATTTTAGCTTGCTTGACAATTTCTCAGTTGTTTTATGAAACCCCAAAATGAGCTTGGTACCAAGTAACATTTGGTAACAATATTATTTTACTTCAATGCTGCATCTTAATTTTTAATTTCATTGCTGATTTAAAGATTTTTCTTTTTTTTTCACAATATATTTTTTATTTTTTCCAAAACCATTCTTTCATTGCACGATGTGTCACACTGGGTACAAA
>JANHFL010005921.1:89252-101040 GCA_032468155.1 Oxyrhabdium leporinum
ATCTATCTATCTATCTATCTATCTATCTATCTATCTATCTATCTATCTATCTATCTATCTATCTATCATCTAGCTAGGAACTTTCATCCAAAATATTTAGGATGAATATTTTGGATGATTAGATGGATCATTTTAATTTTAATTAACTTCACTATTTTGGCTTTTCTCTTCTCATTTTCCAACCTATTATTTTCAATTGAGAAAAAGTAATAGCAAAAAAATAATTACATAGCTCTAGGATATGTCTCTGTGTCTCTATGTATGTTTGTGTACAAGGGGTCCAATGAACATTCTGCCCAGGGTGTCTCATGGAAGCCTACTTTATTATGCAGAGGAGAACAGGGAGGTAGAAAATATATATAATGGAATCATTTACACAACACACTATGCTATACATATTTGGCTGAAAGAATACTGAAATAATAAACCTTATAACCATCTAAATGTCTAGGGAATTTCCAGAAGCTTGACACTCAAATAAATGAACCACTAACAGATCCATTGAACTGGAGACCATCTACTTCTCACTCTGACACCTGATCTAAAACATTCACAACAAACATGCCAGAATGAACAATCAAAATGAAAACTGCAGTACTCCCAAGCACTGACTGATTGAAATCTCATAAGAAACTGCCTTCCAACCTCCCTCAGTTCAAATTCTATGCAGACCACAAATGCCACAGACAACCCCCACCTCTTCCGAACCACTAAAGAACCCTGAGACTCAGCATGCCATCTCTGCAGAAAACCTGATTAGTACCTCACTATTTATCTCCCAAGATCAAAGAAGCTGATTGTTAAGGTAGGTTCAAAATACTGTTTTTGACCTGTGCACTTTTCACTATTATATCACTGGTTTGGTTACATTGGGAATACATGACATAGCTGCATCAAGCACTAATAAAGTATTTTGCCTACTCCGAACTCCATAGCTGTATACAGAGGTGGAATGCTACCGGTTTGGATTGGTTCAAGCGAACCGGTATCTCCAGGTTGAACCGGTTTGGCAAACTGGTAGCTCTGACAATCAGCTGGGCCCGCCCACATGCCCCTGCGCTATCCTGTCCTTCATTTCCTGCATTCTAGCTAATCTAAATTGCGTGTTATAGCTGATTTCCCTCCCCCTCGCTGTTCTACTTACCATTGCTGACCTGGAAGGTAAACAGCTTTTCTAAATGCTTCATTTTTAGTGCTGCGCGCAGTTGAGTCAGGAGCGCGCTTACCGAACCTGTTCTTAAACTGGCAGCATTCCACCACTGGCTGTGTCCCATTTAAAAGAAAAGCTTGCCTTACTCAAAGGGTATGCCTTAACTTTCTGCTTCAAACATGGCTCTGCCATATCATCACATTATATCATCTTGTCATTTGTAAAATGCAAATACTCAGGATTCTTATGTGATAACTTTTATTAACTGATGTATATAAGTGATCATATATGACACATCAGTTTGGTATGTAGGAGAAATGAACACATAGATCAACCTTTTTGTTAACTGTATAAAGCAGTGATGAACATGGTGAGAAGAAAGGAGATATGTTCAAAGAAGTTTTTTAAAGTTTACGTAAAATCTTATAATAAAAAATACTTTTTAAAAAGTCTGTTGGTTATTTTTAGAGCTATCAACCAATTAAAGGAAATTATTTCATTAATTGTTTTCATTTGAATAATGAATTAGGTTAGGACCTAAAAACTTGGGAGTGACTTTGAGTCAACGACAATCTCTTAGTCCAATCTAGCTACTGAAGCTGCTACTGGAAATAAAATTGAGGAAATACTAATATTCACTCAGGATGAGCTCCTGGAAAAAAGTAGACTATAAATATAATGAATATATAGAATTAAATATATAGATAGATATTAGCAATACAACTTGTTAAGGTATTACTAGTATTAAGAAGCAAATTTGCATTTAAACTTTAATCTATTTTTGTAATTGTCACTAATAGAAACAGAACAGAAGCAAGTAAAAACAATGAGGAAAATAAACAAATTTTCTTTCAGCTTGCATTTCAGATGAATAAAATTATTCTTCTTAAACTGAAATAGCCAGCTGCTTGCAGCTGTAAATTACTGGATTTTTCATATATTAATTTTATCTGTTAATGTTTTTATTTGCTGTGTTCTTAAAATGGATGATTTTAATGCTTTTATGTTATAAGCCGCCTAGAGTACAAGATGGGCAGCAAATAAATTTTATAAATAAAATATCAAAATATACCTAAAACAGTTTTTAATAGACTGACCAATTCTTCTAGATTAAGATTCAAATAATTATCTATCACCACATGTAGGTACACAGGAAATGCTGCTGCATTGGATAAATTAACTAAGTCAACAATCCCTTTGTGCACTTTTGAAAAGTTAGAAGGAAGTTAAATTATTTGGTTGATGAATTCACAGCTCTGTGATGTTCTAGGAATTTTTAAGTGTAATTTTGAACAATGGACCCATTTAGCAATTGAAGGAGCCTATAGCAAGTAAGTGCCCAATTTTGTTATGTGATACCATAAATATCTGGGACAACAGCTCAATGTTTGTATTTATTCCTGAGGGGAGGAGGATGGACTCCTGTGACTTCTATTCTATCAAAATAGCCTACCCACAATGTATCCAAAATTTTCTTTATCCATTTGTTTATTGCCCATTTAGACTGTATTAGGTATAGTAAAGTCAGATTTGTCTTTTTTATGTGTGCATATAAAAAAAGGGAACACCACGAAACAGACCAAATTGATTTTAACAGCCTAGTAGATACACAGCTGGAATGCACTTTTCAAAGTGAGTATTAGACCAAAAGAATTTGAGTGGTTTCAACCACCATCTGGCACATGCTGAGCTCATTTATATGTGTTTTAAAATTTCAGAATGCATCTGGATGGAGAGACATCTATTTAGGGGAATTTGCTTTATTTCACTGATGGAGGAATATTTTGCTTCCTCAAAATGGTCTTCCAAATGGGTTAGCATAAATGTTGATTGTGGGGGCTGCACTGACCAAATGCAGTGACAGGTAAATGTGCTGAGGAAAGGAAAGTTTTAGTCATGCAGAAATAATAAATTCTACCTCAGTGTGCTGTTGCTAAGCTCATGCAGAGATGCATCGGTTTCACTGTCATCAACATGCAATACGAACATGTGCAAAGAATGTGCAATGGGGGAAACACTCAGGGGCAACCATGACTTTCAATTCTACTTTCAAAATTATGAGCAATTATATAATATCAATCAATGCAATCAATTGTTTGAATAAACAAATAAAGAGGAACAACCATATTGTTTACTTGTCCTGGAGAAAAATGGAATATAAATATAATAAATTAATTCACCAGTTCTAATGCTGAGTAACTACCATTTACTTTAAAAATAGAACCAGATTAATTGCACCAAGTAATTTATTAAAATAGTAACCTCTCCTCAAGACATATGTATCCCAAAGATTTGTAGGTTAGGGCTGTCTCCTTTACTAACTGTTTACCTGATTTCAAATAGCCATTTTTCCAGTATCAATGAACTATAACCCCATCATCTATTGTTCAGCATTTGATGTTCTCTGCCCATTCTTTGCTTGTCAGAAAGTCACAAAAAGTGATCAAGTAACTCCAGGACACTGTAACCACCTATCATAAATACATGCCAGTTGCCAAGCATCCAAATTTTGATCACATGACCACAGGGATGCTACAATGGTTGTAAGTATGAAAAATGATCATGAGACGCTTTTTTCATTGCCATTGCAATTTTGAATGGTCACCAAATGAATGTTTCTAAGTTAAGGACTCCTCTAAAGACATGGCCTATCGAAAAAACCTGGGACAATTTAGTCAGGAGAAAATAAGACCAAAGGGACACATATTATCATCATTCAGGTACATAAAAAGGATGCCAGAAAAAAGATAGGAATAATTTCCCACCGACACAGAAACTAAGACCAAGAATAATGAATATAAATTGCAGCTCTGTAGATTTTATTTAAGTATAAGGAATATTTTTCTGGGAATAGGATCTGTACAATAGTAGAACAGATAACTTATAGACATCGTTGATTTTCCATCTCTGGAGGCTTTGAAGAAAAGATTGGAGAGCCACATCTAGATGATGGATTTTATTGGGTTTCCTACACATTGCAGATGACAGGATTAGATGATGCTTCTAATTTTACATTTCTATGATTTTAGAGTGCTACCACTTCTCTCTATTGCATTTGCAAACCAGGCTAAACAAAAAAAAAAGAGTAACTGAGAAATGTATGAGCAAACTCTTCTATAAATAGTAGCTTGTTTGTTTCAGAGAAAATGCTCGCAGAGATCTCTGCAAAAGAAAAATTCCATAAACACTGAGGATTTTCATGAACAATGGGGCAAGTTAAATATATCATATCAAGATTATGACTAACATAAATTGCCATGTAAAACAAAATTGAAAACATATGGAGAGATCACTTTTTTTCCAAGAATCTCTACCTCTCCAACTAGATTGAGTAGAATAGGAATGCTGCAGATTCATCAGCAAAAGAGTGCCAACTGGCAGAAATTAGAAGATAGGCTTTTTCTGAAGTAGACCCTACTGTATGGAACATCCTCCCTTCAGAGATTAGAATGGCCCTAACACCGTTTAGCTTTTCATAAGGATGTAAAATCCTAGCTATCTTCCCATATCTAGGGTGCTGAATGCATTTCCTGGCTGTATTGCTAACTGGCTAAGTATTTTGTTCCTATGTACATTTAATCTGGATATTTTTAGAGTTTTTTATTGCTTTAAAATGTTTTAAGCATTTTAATTGTAGTATTAAATACAAGGAACATGTAAAGTTTTCTAATTTCTAACAATATGTTTCCTATGCAGAGGAAACACAACTTTTCATTCCTTACTTGAAGCACCTGTGCAAAACTATAAGCAATTCTCCCTCTAATCTGTCAGCCCAACAAAGTAAACCTCTATTTTCTATCTATCAAGGGCATTATACCCATCTTGCTGGTATAACAACTGTATGATAGTGCATAAAAGGTGAAGGGGTATTGTTTTTAAGAATAGCATGTCATGGTGGATTCCTAGTTTATATCCTTTTCCTGGGACTACATGAAGATCTCTATTTTCAATACAACAGAATCATTTCATGCCTCACCAATTGCAGAAAAAAATTGAACTGTACAGCAGGCTCCAGCCTCTCTACTAACTTTCCTACTTATCCATAATGTGAAAATGAGTGAAACAAATGCTAATATCTGACATTGTTGAGTTGTCGACAGATGTCAGCTCATTAAGTTCCACTTGCTGGTTCCTCACCACCTTGCTGATATATCACATAAATTGCTTTTTAGCTGGCATTCTGTTGCTACGCTTCAAAGTAGCCTGGGTGTGGGAGCTCTGTTTTTATTCCCTCTTCCAGTCATTTGGCTCACCACAAAAGACAGGGCAGGTTCAGTAAGATGCAGGATGCAGTTTAGTGAATTGGCTGCATCTGGAAATGCAGATATAAGAGACACATACTTTGAATTCGGAAGCAAAGCAAGGTGAAAAGGGCCTTATAATGCTTCAAAAAACAGAGACAGCAAACAGAAGAGAATATTGAACAATAAAAAGCAAAGTTGCTTTGATGAGACCTACGTGATTTTGCTTTCCCCATGATCCTCTTTTCCAACAGGGCCCAAGAATGAAAACTAAAAGGATGGATAACTACAAGGATGGATTCTTTTCCTAAGATATGGGCAATATAGGGCTGATCTATAATTTTCCCATTGCCTTTTAAAAATGATTATAATTGTTACTTGCTCATTTCACATGCTATGAACCATGATTTATTTACATATAAATAAACATGATGATGAGAAAACACCTTGGTCTTTTCTCTGGGAAGTCCTAAGATGTTGACAAGAAATTTCCAGGTAAATTCCCATATAAATAACAAAAGAAATTGAGATCACTGATGTATCCATAATCTATAGTACCCTCTGGCTATATCCCTCCATGTCTTTTTCCCTTTCCTTTAAAATAAGAATAAAGCCATGAGCAGGCACAACAAAATATATGATGGCCGCTTTTACTGGCCTGATAGAAAGCCATCTGTATATAACAAGAGAATGCGTATCAAAAGCATCAAGACATTACACTTGCAATTAAAATTTGAATACAGTAGTTTGGAATCCAAATGTGGTTTAGGTTATTATAAAAAATAAACACCCAAATATTCTAATATAGAATACACTGATTGATAATCTTGTAATGCTATTTATGAACTGAATTGCTACAAAAGCAATATTTACATTAATAAAAATAGTAACAGCTTCATAAAGCTTCAGATATTGGAAATGTACTCATCTTGCAGGTACTCAGTTTGATAAAGCTATTAGGGTTCTAAAATAAGAAAGTTCAGCATTATAGAAGTTGCTCAGTGTGGCTGCAGCCAAACCTACCAAGATTGCAATTTAGTGATCCACACAACGTAAGAGAGTAAAAATGAAAATCACAGTTGCCCAGGCAGGAAAAATACAAAACAAGCATAAGATAACAAGCAGGGAAAAAGAAACAAAGGGAGGCAGGGAAGAGGGAGAGAGGGAGGGAGAGAAGGTGGAGGGAACACAAAAATGTAATTGCCTGCCTATCAGCTTCACTATCATAATTACTTTCTAACTCAGACACAGGCTGAATCAGATGAACAAGCAAATCAATTTTTGTAGTTGGCAATCAGTGCATTCTTAGCTCATAAATTAAAATGTCACTGCTAGAGTCAATCCAAAGTGATACCTGTTTGGCAGTTTTCAGGGAACAAACAGATCCCTTTGCTTCCATTCTTATTTTTGGCCTTGCTGGTGCCTGTCCTTATACGTTGCCTAGCACAAAGATGATGGTATGTTGCCAAGTATAGAAAGGGAGAGAAGACAGTCCAGTTAGGGATGAATGCATATCCAGATGAATGCATATCCAGATCACTTCTGTAACAGGTTTACTATGGTCATTTGCATTGTCGGCCAGATGTTTAGACTGAATTTTGCATCTTTGTCCACCTATCAAGTCATTGTAATTATGGTTGGTGCACAGTTAGCTAGATGTTTAGATCAGATTTTTCATTTTTATTCACCTATTGAATCCTTACTAAGGACCAGAGATGGGCAGGTGCTGTTTGATTGCGTTAAAGGTATCATTGCAGGATGTAAACTGCTCCACTTAAATCTGCCCTTTGCAATTGATTGGATTCCACCCAAGGCATCTATTACTATTGGTATTATATTTGCTTTCTTTTGTCATAGACATTCAACTTCTATTTGCAGGTGTTTGCATTTTATTATTTTTCTCTTGTTTTTTCTCTACTGCAATTCTACTTTCCAGACTCTTTTCTGTTTTTTATCAATAACTGTTAAGTCTTTCCTCATAGTTTAATTCCAGGCTATTTACGTATCAATCTGTAACATATTTTATATATCATATATTTATAATCTATCTATTAGATAAATATATTTAAGTATGTATTGCTTCCAAACTAAATCCTATATATTACTCCAGTGAGAGTTGTCCAACCAAGTTATGGACAGTACATTTCCTGTTATTAACATTTAAATTTAAATATGCATTTTAATGTTCAAACCCTAGATCCTAACTCTAAGAGCAGTTGATGATAAAACTAATTAACTAGCAAAATTGTGGTTTTCTTTTGGCTGCATGTATAAAAGCCGGACACTCTATTCCATATCCTCTAAATTTCTGCTATAAGCAAATTATTGGCCCTATCAAATTCTGGTTTGGTATAATGCAAAAGGAAAAGCAATAAGGAGAAATACAAGAAATTCAGTTATGAAAACTTATACTATTATGTAAAGTTTCCTCTATATTTATACATTATGAAAGTGGTATGCATTTCTTCTAAGTTTTCTCAACATCCTCCTATAGCCTACAGCCCATGGATTTCCTGATAGTATCCAAGTACTAATCTGATCTGGATCTGCTTAGCTTTTTCAGACCAGCTTAGTTCAATAGGTGTAGCCTCTAGCAGCTCTCTAAAGAAGACTATGCTATGAATGCTAAATGGAGAAAAATTCTCACTGTACAAAACAGACCTGGGAAGGGAGAAACTACAAACATTATTTGATGAAGAAATCAATTTGAAATATTCAACCATAAGTGTCCTACATTATATGACTCTTTCCAAATGCTAAATATACTTATTCTATGTAATTCCTATCTACAAATAAAACATAGTATGTTTGATCTCTTTAATATGTTTCTATCTATTGCTTCTTGTCCTGCCGTCAGGTGCTTTGGAGAATAGTTTGACTTCCTCTTCTTAGTGTCAGCCCCTTAGATACTGGAAGATTGTTATCATGTTATCCTTAGTTCTTTTCATTAGACTAGACACACCCAATTTGTGCAACCGTTCTTCCTATATTTTAGCCTCCAGTCCTCTAATCACCCTGGTGCTCTTCTTTACACTTTTTCTAGAGTTTCAACATCTTTTTTTGTATTATGATCACCAAAACTGAATGTAATATTCCAAGTATGGTCTTACCAAGACATTACAAAGTAGTTACTAATACTTCACTTGATTTAGATTCTATCCCTCTGTTAATACAGCCTAGGATTGCATTGGCTTTTTTTGGTGGCTGCAGCAAACTGCTGACTCATATTTAAATGGTTGTCCACTAGATCTCCCAGATCTATCTCACAGGTATTAAGCCAGGCACCACCTATTCTATACCTGTGCATTTGGTTTTTCTTGCTTAAACGTAAAACCTTACATTTCTCACCATTGAATTTCATTTTGTTGCATAGAGCCCAGGGTTTGAATCTGTGAAGATCCTTCTGATCTTCAGCCTATTATCTAAAGTATTAACTATTCCTTCCTCCTTGGTGTTGCCTATGAATTTAATGAATTCCTCTTCTATCCCCTCATCTAAATCATTTAAGATGTTGAAAAATATAGGGCCTAATACAGAAACATAGGCTACCCCACTGCATACCTTCCTGCATGTAGATGTAGTGGAAGGGGCCTTGTTGTATACAATCCTCTTTAGACCCGATAGCCATCAAATTCAGGGCACATTGTGCTCAGCCCAGGTTTTTTTTTTCTATCTCAGCAACTGATTATAGCATTTCAGAAAGAGAAATTATACTTAGAGTGTAGTGTCTGGTCTTTTATCTAATCATTGGAAGTAGTTTGATCTTGTCTAATGCAGCAGCAAAATGAATGAAAGGTTGGGGCCATTATGCGATTGGCTGCGTTTCTGTTCTTATCTTTCACCAGAAGCTATGTGAGCTTTTCCTAATGCCTCTTGCTTCCTGCTCAATTTGCCTTTGAGTCGCAAATGGTTTCCAGGTAGTGTCCCAGCCATTGGGGAGCTAAGATCTGCCGTGCTGTGGTAACTAAAAGCAATTTGAAGTCAGTGCAGTGGGGTCAGAAAAAATAGGGGACTATCCTTTATAATTGTGTGTGTGTGGGGGGGAAGCATCACTGAGGCAGCAGCACACTTGCTGGTACAAGATGCACTGTGTTACTTAGAACAAATAAAAGAGGCTCCAGATAAGTTGAGAATTTTGGTAAGATCGCTTCCTGGCCACACTGGGGACTTCAGCCTCTACTTATCCTCTTTGGTTCTGATACCTGCTAAGGAAGAACAAAGGCTGCTCAGCTTCTGACATGCAAAGAACAAAGTGGCTGCACAAATGAAAAGGCAGTTGAGGCAATCTATCCTCTGAATTGCATTGTGCAATGGAGAACATTTAATCTCAATTAAAATGGCTTGCCATCTTGATTGTAGAGACCCAGTTTGATGTAGTGGTGAAGGTACCAGGCTGGGAACCAAGAGATGGTGAGTTCTAGTCCCACCTCAAGCACAAAATCAGCTATGTGACCTTGGACAAATCATTCTCTCTCGGCTCTGGGAAGCAGGCAATGTCACTTCCACAATCTTGCAAAGAAAACTGAAGGGACTTGTCCAGTGAGTTTCCAAATGTCAATACTGATTCAAACACACACACACACACACACAAACACACACAACCTTAATATAGGGAATGCTTGTATACTTCTTGTTCATAAAAAGCATTATTGTTGGTTTTTTTGTTATTATTAATGCTACTATTTCTTCTACACGGACGTTGAGAACATTCTACATGGATGTTGGGAAGAAATCATTTCATCTTACACTTGTTCCTAAGCTAAAGAATATGTTCCTTTCTGCCCATTGGAGCTTATTAGAATACATCCCTCCTGCATAATTAAAAAGTGTCATTTGGTACAGAAGCCAAGCTTTGAAATCGCCACAGGAGATAGTGATATTAAAAGTCATATAACAGTCTCAATTCAGGCAAAGCTTGGGCTGTGTAGTAGCAAGTGATTTTTCTTGACTTAAAATGCAGAAACACAGGATCCTAGAAATTTCAGATTGCAATATTCCGTTATGGTGGGTGTTTTTTTGTTTTTTGCTTACTCCTCTATGGTTCTATGGCAGCTTGAAGGATGAATGAGTGACAGATGAGAAAATCTATTAGAGAATTACTGCAATAGAAGGCAAAACTAAACCTGAAATTCTTCCAAAGAAAATGTAAAGAAAAAAAAATGCAGATATAAAGAACTCTTCTCTTCAGCTAGAAGAGAAAAAGGGAAAAGACAAAGAGACCAGCAATGAGGATTATATATAAAATAATGAAATAATGTTCAGCTTGTTTTCTTATGCTCCAGAGAACTTCCCAGGACCTCAAGTTCCAATCCAAATAATAGAACTTTGTAATTCCATACACAAAATTCTTAGCCCGGGTTCCCAACCAACTGCCCTGTGGACATGATTGATTTCATCTCCTGTAATATACCAATCCTTATGTGAAAGGTTATCCTAGAATTACAAATGAAACCCTGCAAGTATGCTAGGCAGACCCTGCCTTTGATTTCAATTCTCTTCTTCCTTATTATTTGTAATAATGCTTGAACAGTAATAACTGAACTCAGTGTTTAAGTTTCTTTCCCTTCACAAAATGACTTCATTTCCTTTAAAAATTTGAATCACTCCAAAGGGGAAATTTATTTTTCAATACAATAGTCTCATTCTCCTGCCACTTTTCCTTCTGTCTCATCAATAAATGGAATTAGCAAAAGAGAAAGTGTGTGTGTGTGTGTGTGTGAGAGAGAGAGAGAGAGAGAGAGAGAATACAAGCTGGCAAAATTGTTCATGTGTTTCATATACATATGTGTCTGTGTGAAATACTAAAGGGGAATGGTGCTGCTAAATATTTTGAGAAATTCATAAAAAGTAAGAAAATAATAGCTTTTCAATCCAAAAACGCAGAGGGATCTGAAAAGACTTGACTACTTTTACTACCTGGCATTTTCATCCATTCAGCAGATTTTATATAAAAAGGAATATGCTACATATTTTTCTGTTTTCTAATATGTGTTTAACTTATTTGGAAGTTTTATTGTATTTTTTTTAAAAAAATAGCTTATTGTTGTATGTTCCTAAATTTAATGCATACAAACACATACAGTCTGGTACTGCAGCCTGTTTCATGCACTTAGAGGTTAAGCAGAATTTGGCCTGGTTAATACACCAAAGAATACCATGGTAGTAAACTAATTAATGAAGTTGAAAAGCCTTCTAGAAGAAGGCAATTGCAAATCACTTCTGTCCTGTTGTTTGATTGAGTCCATACCACTTGCCAAGTTCAACTTGAGTGTATCTTTACTTTATCTCCCGCAACATGCTAACAGAACTTATCACATCGGCTCTTTTTCTTTCTTTCTTTCTTTCTTTCTTTCTTTCTTTCTTTCTTTCTTTCTTTCTTTCTTTCTTTCTTTCTTTC